>PVHY01026453.1:0-17260 GCA_004024945.1 Uropsilus gracilis
ACCTAGAAGAAATCATTCTAGCAGAAACGAGTCAGATGGAAAGGGACAGAAACCAAATGGTTTCACTAATATATGGTCAACCAAATGAAACTGCACAAGAGGAGAATGGGGACCAGCTGGAGCGGGTGGGAGGGGGAGGTGGTGGGTGACCCCCAGGGATTGAAATGATGTGAAATATAGATAAATAAATTAAAATAAAATAAAATAAAAAGTATTACAAAATAAATAAATAAAATAAAGGGTTTTGGTTAAAATAAAGAAAAGATTTTCTTGGAAAGCATTTATTAAGAACATTACTCAAAATGTCAGTTTCAAAATTCAATGATATGTCCTCTATATATTATATATATGTACACACATATAAATAAAAGCAAGCTTATATTTCACCTGAAGCCATTGTATATTTCCTATGCATTCCTGCTCATCTATTGATAATGAAATAGAGTACACAGTGCTGGGCATAAGATGTTGACTATGATATAATCTCTAATTCTGAAGCTTACACTTTACAAGGATAGAACTAAGTTTTTAAAATCTCTACTGAAAGAGACTAAAAGACGTGATTCTATTATTCAACAGGTAAGAAGTGAATGAGAATTGAGGGATCAAGGAAAGATATCTTGATGAGATGATCTTGATGTCTGTTTTGAGCAAAGAATTTAGCTATTTTCAGTGAAAAAACTGCTATAGTGAAGTAAAATTAGAAAACATTTGTTATTAAATAGATGTTTAGTAAAGTTAAAAGAAAAGGCAACAGCTTGGATAAAATTTTCACAATGGTTATAGCTGATAGTGTATTCATTGCCAAAACTTTTGTATTTATTGTAAAACTTTCATAATTTAATAATATGAAAATTAATATTTACATGTATTTATTCACTAAAAGATATAAATATCTTATCTATAAAATTAAATGAATTTAAAAGGCAGGATATAGAAAACATCATTGGTGAAAATACATGAATGACAAGTGACAGTGAAATTTGTTACCTAAAGCAAATTAAAATCACAATTATCATTACAAAGACTATCATGGTCACAACACAAAGAAAACAGTATTATCATAAAATGTTAAGGATACAGAGCAACTGGAAGACCCAGAACTCAAAGCAAGTAAAATAGCACTGACCTGGAAGTTTTCAAAGAACTTAAAATAATCAGGCTTAAAATTAAGAGATGGAAAGCACATTTAAACAGTTTTGGAATTTCAGGAGAAAAGTATAGACTATTAGGAAAAGAAACAATGGAGTTGCTAGGCATGGAATGCATAATATGATAAACCATTTTTTGATGTACTCCTTAGCACACCAGATAAAGCGATATAAATAATCATTGACTTTGAAGAAAAGATAGTAGAAAGGAGAAACAGAAGAGAAAGATTGTAAAAAAAAAATGAGAGAACATTCAAGATCTGTGGAGAAATGTTAAATTTTGAAAATACGTGAAACTATGTTCTCTGAAAGATGAGAGAGAAAACGTACCCATAGAGAAAACAGAAAATACAGTCAATGGATTTCAGACATTAAAAAGAATGGCAAACGGAATAAAGAAGCAGAGAGAATTTTTTTATTTAAATAATTTATTTAAATATATGTATATATTTCATATCTCTGCATTTCTCAGAGATCATCTACCACCTCCCCACCCTTACCATTGCCACCCTCTCCCCCATCCCCACCCCCCAAGTTGTGTACTTTGGATATTAACTTGTTTTGACTTTCCCTCCTTTCTTTTTGTTTGTTTTCCTAATAACAATAAATAAAAAGATAGACATGCCTAGGCTTGTTATAGTGAAAAGAGTAGAAAATGAAAATAGTTTAAGAGCATTCAGAGAACATTATCCTAAAAATAAGAACACAGACAAAGATGTAAGTAATGATAAACAAAATTCCAATAACATGTTCAATACCCTTAAGTTATTAATATTTTTATTATGATGATGATTTTTTTTGAGACTAGGTCTTGCTATTTCTACCTGTGGAACCACAGGCTCTTGTTGCCCGGGGTACCACAGACTCAAGCAATCCCCAGCCTCAGCTTCCCAGGTTGCTGGGATTACAGGTGCACAGCACCATGCCCAGCTATTTTTTCAGAACTAGATCTCACTACGGGACCCAGGCAGAACTTGAACCACGATCCCTAGGCCCGGCCACTTCATAGGACTGAAGCTTATAGGCACGAGCCACCGTGCCCGGCCTATTAATATTATTAACATTTATGGAATGCTATAAACTACAAGAGTATGTGTATTGTTTTCCAGCGTCCCTGAAACATCTTCCAAATTAGAGCATATTGAAGAAAAAGAAAACAATATGAAGCAGATAGAGTTAAACTAAGTCATATCAGTATTTGCACTAACTATAGATGGTTTAAACATCTTAATTCAAAAGCAGAGAAGGATAAAAATGGCTTAAAAATTAAGGTGTATTTGTACTTCTTAAGAAGTAGTCCTTAAGTGTAAAGATCTAGATTAAAATAAAATGGAGAATGAAAAATTTTATATGGTAGGCAAGAAGAATATGAACAATTACCAATACCACACAAAGCAACTTGAGAAATAAACTGAGATATGGATAGGAATTTCTCAGTAATAAAGAAATTAAGTCATAAAGCATAGAAAATAGTATTATGTATTTATATTTATCAATGGAATTTTTAATATGAAGAAAAATAAAAGGAATGAAGAAAATTTTAAAAATATGTAAAAATTCCATAATTACAAAAATATTGAAGAGTCTAATACTTTTCTATCAGTAGTTGATAGGAAAAGTATAGAGAAATTTAACAAAAATAAAGAAAAAATATACAGTTCTAATTCAAGTCTAGTTTATTGATAGTTTTACAATATTTTACCCAATAATAGCTAAGCACATATTCCTTTCAACTGAACATGGAATATTCACCAAAATGGACCAAATATGAATAATTAAATAAACCTCAAAATATACAAGAAAGTAATTGAAATAAGTACTCTAATCACAACATAATTAAACTAGAAACTAATAAATATGTATGTATGTATTTGGAAGTTTCTAGGTATTTGGAATTTAAGTCATACATTTATATAGTTAAACCAAAGAGGAAAGAGGAAGATCAGTTTTAAATCCTAATATTCAAATAACTTCAAAGTCTAAAATTTATTAGCATGATATAGAAGAATAAATTAAATCAAAATATATGAAACATAATGCAGCAGTAAGAAAAAATGATTAGTCATTTTTTTAAATGGTTAAATGCAGCAAACAAGATATGGGTCTTATTGTTAACACAAAATAAACAATCATGATTGAATGAAAGTATGGAATAGCATTATTACCTGAGGATCTAGAAGGGAAACAAGAATTAATTTTGTTGGATTCCAAGTTTGTACCTATAAGTTGTACATGTGGTTTTGCACAGATTGTGACATTGCATTGAAATGGGGTGAAAAGAAAAAAAAGATTTTTTGACTTGAACTTAGAGCACTTCTGCCTGCTTCTCCCTAGGAAACAGCCTCCAAACAGTTAATTAGCATCTACACTGTTCACCTACTATTGGTATGCAAAAATCAGCTACTAGCTTCTCTCAGCTCACTCCCCTTCTCTCAGACCAAAAAGAAAACTTAAAAAACACAGTTTAAATGTTAGACTAGCTTGCCTCAATTTACCCTCTTTTAGACGTCCATGGGTTGTTTCCTGAGAGATGTGGGAACAGGATAAGGGATGGTCATCTCAACCACTCTGGCACACCAGAGGATGGTCTATAGCTGGTCCCTTACATGTGACACAGTCTCTTAACCTCTTTGGAATGTCTCAGGAGACCTATGATTAATATTGAAAAGGTAAAAAAGAAGACTTTTTGACTTTAACTTGAACACACATCTCTGCCTGTTTCTCCCTATGAAGCAGGCTACTAGCAGTTACATTAGCGTTTACCTTTAACTTTGAACTAGACACACCTATGCCTGCTTCTCTCCCTAGGAAGCAGACTACAGTTAATTTACCTCTAAACTTTACCTTTAACCTTGAACACCTCTGCCTGCTTCTCTCTACAAAACAGGCTCCAAACTGTTCATTAGCATTTTCACTGTACCTGCCTACTATTGGTAAGCAAATATCAGCTACCAGCTTCTCTCAACTCTCTCTCTCTCTTCCCCTCTTTCAGACCTAAAAAGAAAAACTTAGAAACACAGTTTAAACTTTACACTAGTTTGCTTCCATTTACCCTTTTAAATCTTAGTGGGTTCTTTCCACCATCCCCAGCCTTCTCAACCAAAATACCAAGTTAAAGCAAGACTATCAGTGCAGGCTAATTTATTTCTAACAAAATGATTTTCTAATTACTACAAAAGAAACATGTAAGTAAAACTCCGATTACTTTAACACTGTCCAAAACCTTTCTCAGCATTGTCCAAAGTCCTTTCCCAGATTACCCAAAAATCCTCAATCTCTCAGTCCTGATCATCTCACCAATGTCCAGTCAGAGTTCATCTCCAGAAGCTTGAAGACATGTTCCTTTGGCTGCTCCCTTAGCTTGTTCCTCCTTGTCTTCCACGCTGTCTTCTCCTTGTCCTCCAGGTAGCAGGAACTCCATGGTGCCGAACCAGCAAAGTTCACTTTCTTTTCAGGCCTGACTTTCTCACAGCCTCTTCCAGACACAAGTCAAAGTCAGCAAAACAAACTCCAACATGGAGTTCAAATCTGCAAACTCCTTAACTACCTTTAGCACACATACCACCAGCTTGGGCCAGTCAAAGGCTGCAGGGCCCAGGCCTTGGCCACATGGCTCACATCTTTACCCCACAAAATGGCAAATTCCAATCTCTCCTCCATTGAATCTCTCTCCATCGGATCTCCATATTGGAATATCTCTTTGTTTACACATCCTTTATATACCCTGATCTCCCGCCTTCCAGGAAACCTGTTTCACCTTCCTCCCCATTGCATCTTTCTGAAAGGAAATTCTAATTAAGGTCATTCTTACATTTTAGCATATCTGTCTTTGAAATCTTCAGTCTTAAACAGGAGACAATGGGGGTGTAGCACCCTCTATCAATATGATGATGATGATGATGATGATTTGCCCCCAGAGTTAGATTCCTATCTTATCACCTGTACCCCTGCTGTTTGTCATGTACACTTGGGAATCCAGTGTAACCTTCCCTAGTAGATTATTGTTAATATTCCCTGCCAAACTATATAAGGATGTTTATAATTGCATTAAATTGGACCAATTCAGATCATGTTCTGTGGTCCCCAGTCTGTAGTTGATTCCTCTCTGATTGTCATCAATCTCTTCCATCTCATTTCTTCGTCATTCTTCACACAACTCCTAACACTTTCCACCATCCCCAGGCTTCTCACCAAAATCCCAAGCCAAAGCAAGACTCTCAGAGTGCAGACTAATTTATTACTAACAATGTGATTTCTTAATTACTGCAAAAAGAAACAAGTAAGTAAAACTTTAACATTGTCCAAAACCTTTCTCAGCATTGTCCAAAGTCCTTTCCCAGATTGTCAAAAAGTCCTCAGGCTCTCAGTCTCACCAACATCAATCAGTCAAGATTTCAGTTTCACATGCTCAAAGACATCTTCCTTTGGGATGCTCCTTTGGCTGCTCCAATGCTTCCATGCCATCTTTTCCTAGTCCTCCTCCAGGTAGTAGAAAGAAGCTCTATAGTACCAGAACCAGCCAAGTTCACTTTCTTCTCAGCCCTGGCTTTCGTGTAGCCTTTCCCAGATGCAAGTCAAACTCAGCAAAACAAACTCCAACCCGGAGTTCAAATCTCCAAACTCCTTAGCTGCCTCCTTAACAGACATGCTGCTAGCCTGGGTCATCCAAAGGCTGCAGGCCCCAGGCCTAGGCCACATGGCCAAGCTCACATGACTCACATCTTCATCCTCCAGAGTCCCTTACCAAAATGCTCATCCCACAAATGGCAGAATCCCTTTCTTTGTTCCAACCCTCTTTATAGATCCTTATTTCCCCCCAAGAAACTCCTGAGGTAGGAAGCCCTGTCAGACCTGTGTGTTCATTCAAATTCTACCACTCTTAGTAACATTAACAATTCTAAAGCAAGAGACAATGGCACCCAGGGGGGTGGGTGCCCCCTATCAGTATCAATGAGCTTTAAAGTCACTGATATAGAAGCTACTTGAGCCTATTACATTTTCCTTCCACTTCAATTGCTGGTAAGTAGCTGGGACATGGTGTTGCCTAGGTTCATCTGGTTTGACTCAATTCTCTTTCCTAAATGTCACTGATCCCAAAATAGTTTTTGCTCTAAGCAAGAATGCATACTTGTGTCAACATCTCTTCTCCTGTCTACCTGCTGATTCATTGATAAGCAAATTCTTCTGCAGGTGGTAAAGTGGAGTGGCAAAGTCAAAGGTAGGAGTTTTGAAATCAGTCTGAGTCCTGACATCCAGCTGCACAACACTTGGGTTCAAATGGCCTTCATTTTAGACATAATTTCTGATTTTTCTTTTCAAATTATTCATCAAGAAAATGGTTTACTGAGTTAAAATGAATAGACATTTTAAAGCTCGTTACCCAAGGATGTTCATTAAAGAGCAGAAAAGGATCAAAATGGGAATCAATGTTAATGTCCCATCATAAATAAATGATTAAACTAATTATTATACATATATAAAATAATGACTAAGATATTAAAGCAATTGTTTTGTGGTGTTTTTAATGACCATGACTAGATATGGGATTTGCTATTAGAAGGAGAGTCAGAGGTGTCCCACGATATTGATACTTGGTAAAATATTAATATTTAGCTAAAAGTTGCATCGGCATCTTACCCATACCTCAAACGGATTCCTATTATGTCATTCAGATGACCACAAACATGCCCTATACATCCTGCCATCTTCCTTATGAACTTACCCACTTGATTACTAAGCAGCTTCTTTTTGAATAATTCAGCAATTATTGGGTATCCTAACTCTGATATGGTATTGGTTTTAACCCCAGATTTTCCATGGGGCTCCTGTTCAATTTCTCTCCTTCCTTTTGAGCTTCCTCCATCCTGTATGGCCGTGATCATGATCATCTTTGGGTTTCATTGTGCAGTTTACAAAATGCAAACACTGACTAGTGAGGTCCCTCTCCCCTCTTTCAGCATGATCCCCTTTGTCCTGAAATAACTAAACAGCCTCTAAAGTCTCTAGAAATCCCAACACAGCTAAAAACAAACAAATAAAACAACTAAAAACTTCCTAGGAGGAGAAAATGAGGCTGGATAATCTAATGGGCCTTTTTCATTTTTTACTGCACATTGCTGTGATAGAAGCAAATGCAATTTTTATGTAGTTATGAGAAGGAAAATTGAAACAGGATCATTTTGTAGCATTATATTCCTGTGCACTTGTTCCAACTTCTCTCTGCAATTGCTGTTCACCACTCTGGTGTAATTGCATAGGTCATTTATGGGAAAGCATAATTACACCTTAAGGTAATTTTCCCTCATGCATTATTAAGTCATGAATTTTTCTAAAGTAGATGGCAGAGGGAACTGAATGAGAACAAGAAAAGCCATAGCATATCTGATCAGAAGAGGCTTTCGGCCAGTGTGGTCTCTCTGAAGGCCCATACTCCTGCCTGAGACATCCTTGCTAACACATGCCATATGGCATCAACATTTCCTTTTGGATAATGGTCTCTCTGGTGGAGGGAGGGCCTTGTGGAGGTCAAATTCACCTGTATTTTCTCAGTTCCTAGCACATTGCCTAACACAGAACACAAACTAAGTGTTTTCTACTGAGTCTGCATCAAGATTTCCAAAAGAGACGTGAGAGGGATTTTCTTTGACAGATTCTGTTCCATTGATCCAGGGGAAGAGACAGCTTTAGCATCTGATTAAATCTGAATTTTCACAAAGACAAAATGACTATAGGGTGGAAAAGTGTCAGACGTGGAGACAGAGCGGTTTGAGTAACTCTGATGTTCACCAGCTTATGAATGTGAGATGCACAAAAATAAAGTATGGTTACCATTCTTCCTGACACAGTCAGGTTGAGGCTCAATTGAAATAATGTACCGGCAAGTAAAGGATGCGATTACAGGACCAGGAACCTGCTTAATAGCAATGCAAATGAGGAGATTTAGCTACTGTCCCCTGGATATGAACAAGAATGTTTACATTTAATAAATCTACTGTTTTTTCCCAATCAATGACCATGAATAAATCAGTTACAATGCACTAAACATTGCATTAGGTTTGGGGGAGAGCAGTAAGCAACACTCATCATGTGGGAAATCAGACAAATAAGTGGGCTTATCTCATTATCCTCCACTGCAGTTAGACTCAGTGATGTTCATAAGGCAAGTGGTTTATCTTTCATTAACTTCTCAGTTTAATATTTTAACCCCTTCAGGAAGAAAACATACATATGCATTAGCCAGACATAAGTAAGTTATTCAAAGCACCATCATCACATCACACATCATCAGTGGGAAGTAAATGCTCTCTGTATTATTCCAGAAGAAACACCGACAAACTTCAGTTTCCTTAGTTACAAAATTAAATTTGTAAAATTAAATGATAAATATGAAACTGAAAAATAGGAAACTGGGTGTCAGAGGCTCTGTTTTCCTATAGGATCGATAAGACATCCCTGAGAAAATGACCTTTAAGGAATAATGAATAGTAATGGAGAAAGCAAGAATAATGTGTATATATAAGAATATCACTTCAGGCCCCTGAAAAAACACAAAACAGACATTATCTGGAGAGCTCACAGGCAGCTTGTAACAGCAAGGGCATCAACAAGTCCTTAAAATGTGGATTGTATCTGCAAAATGTTTGCCTTTTGTAAAATACTTTCCTATATAATATTTCATCACTTTTCACAATTATCCTAAGATGGCATTGCATAAAAGAGACTGAAAAACTATTGTATCCCAGGCCTCATCACTACTATGTGTTGGAGAAAGATGAATTCCTATTTCTTACACACCCAATTTCTCTAAGGTATAACTGAACTAACTCACCACTGCTCTATTTATACCCTTCGATTCGTATTTTCCATCAAAATATCCTATTCAGGGATCTACCACTCTTTTGTTTCAGTACTGAAACTATCAGCTGACAATCTACCTTTAAATTAGATGTTAATTCAAATCTCATAGCGCTAAACCCTTCCCCTGTACGCTTGCATTATCTTCTCATTTGAACAGACACACTCAGGGCTAATTTTATTGAAATGACCAGGTGTCTCTAATGGAGTAAGGATTTCTTTCCTTATATCATGTCCTACTCTGGACCACCTTCTCCTTCAACACTATGTTCAACTCCCCTATGCACAATAGTGTCTGTGACTTTATGGCATAATTACAAAGCATGCAGGTGGCTATTGGGCTCTCATTTACAATTGATGGGTGTTCACACTGGCTTATTCTTGGCAAGACATGGCTGTAGCCTGGCTCATGAACAGACTTCTGAAATAGCCCTGACAGAGAAAAATGCTCGTGATGTTTGGTTCCAGATGCTCTCAGCAACCCAAGATTCCCTGGCTATAAATGGTCCCTGTAGATGCTACGCAGTTGGCTTTGCTGGGCTTGAGGCTGACCTGCATATCGCAGACAACATCATCAGAGCCTTCTGGTGAGTCAGGGGAGTGCTCTCTCTGCATTCTGGGCCCTCCCAGGATAGTCTGAGTGAAAAAGAGAGGAGAGTGCAGGTTTGAATGCAAACAACCATTTTCTAGCAATGATGCTGAACAAGGGTAGTCAGCTACTTTGAGTTTCAAGTCCACAATGGCAAAGGAGACATAAAACATGTATTTTAATTTAGAAAGTTCGAACTATTTCCCAGAACAATTCTTTTGTCTTGTCTGTGGAACATGTGCTCAAAAAAATATCTTCCCCAAGAAGTGGAATCAGGTCTTTTGAAGCCTCAGCCTGCTGTAGCGATCAATGCTTTTGATGATGATGTTGCTGATGACTTTGGAATCCTCCTTAATTTTTAAATAGTTATAGTTAAAAAATCACAAAAACAGAAGAGGAAGGATCTGTGTGCCTTTCACCATTTCCCTCATGATGGCATTTCAGTCATTGATGAAAAATCTCACCACCAGGAAAGTGGCGCTGACACTGCACAACTCATATCTACTTTAGCGATCCTACACAATGTTTTGAAGCCAATAGTCCACCATTCACTCTCCTTACTGCAGAATATCCATGTGAAGGAATCACACACAGAGACACTCCATTAGTGCTGGGCCAGTCCTTTCAGGTGCAGTGATAGCAGAACACTGTTGAGTCTCAAAGACAGGGAAATTCCCTTTCCCTTTCTTCAATTTGATTTAGCCAGGCGGCTTCAATTCCAAAGAGAATACAACACATGTACAAGTGCTGCCTGTATGTTGAGTCTGCCCTGAAGAAGCAGCACTGTCTCAAATTGCTGACCCCTTGAGTTTCCAAGCACTCTCTGATCACAACTGGCAGGGTCAGAAAACAAGAAGGAATGGTGTTAGTGTTTGGAGGCCAATGATCTAACCCTCTCCTCTCCCTTTCTCTTCCTCTTTCCTCCCCTCTTGCCTTCCCTTCCCTGCCCTCTTCTTCTCGCAAAATTCTTATCTCTAGAAACCAGCTTCTTTGAAACACAGAGTTCCAGCTGAGGGAAGCTATGTATACATAGAAAGGTAAAAGGTGAATAAAGGAGAAGTGAGGATTTTTTCATCACTTCCCTTATCCTGACCTCTCAGTGTCTGAGAGAATTTGCGGGCAAGACAGCGCACACAGCACTGTGAGCATAGTGCATGCTCAATGACAATGTCTCCACTCTGTTGATTTGCAGTCTCTCTGACAAGGGTTAAGGATCACAGAGTTGGATAATTGAAGCTACACTAGTCCCATCTCCTCCAGAAATCTCTTCCTTGGCATCTTCTCAACCTTTTGTTACAGTCTCTTCCTGTAACTCTGGGTAGAAGGTAGAGAGGCTGGTTGTTTTGCAGCTACCTGAGTTATGTCCTTCTAACATCTTCTGCATTTCTCTAATTGGAAAGAGCTGTAGTGGAGACAACATTCAGCTCAAGTTTTATGAAGGTCCTAGGTCAACAAAGCAGATGAACTTTTCTGAGAACTGGAGGCTGAAGTGAGTCCCTGAATCTCCTACTCAGGGAAGTTTCCATGGTGGCACTTCTGTCTTCCAGCTATGAAGTTACCAGTGCCAAGTGGGCATTTCAAGAGCAGACCTTCTCTGGAGGGATCTGGTGACACGCCAGTGGCTGTATCAGCAATGTCTAGCAGGAGTCCTGTAAGTTCTGGTCCCTTGGAGGTACTGTGAATGCTATGATATAATAAACACTCCTTTTCCTATTTAAGATAGCAAGATTGATTTTAGTTTTTAAACAAGAACCTGATTAATGGATCCTTCCAAGGCTTTATATTATCCACACAATAAAATGTGATCTGTTAATGTGACAGTCAGGTGTTCATATGATTTACCTCCAGGACGTCTCCTGCCTCATTACTCCTCCCTGCCCAGCCCCAACATTTGTTTCACATTCTCCCTCAGAGTTGCATGAACATTCCCATTCTATTTGAGGAGGGTTTGATTTAGACAAATTTGACATTTATCGAGCTGATTCTGTGTCCACAGACTTTATGTCTATCTGTTCTCTGTGCTAATGCATTTAAGAAATCACTAATGGACACATTATTTTCCAGGCATTTGTCTTAGTGTCAGGTTGACAAAACCTCTTGGAGCTTACAGTTAGATTGAATATAAATGGAGAAGAGAAAATAAATATGTACATTTGAAATATACAATTGTGCAAACATTATCTTTGAGATAGAGTGTTATACATGACTCATCAGGGGATGATTTCTATAAGGAGGATATCCTGGAGCCAGCCCCAGAGTTCAGACCAAGATCTAGCCACTCAAAACCAGACAGAGAAAAGAAAACAACCTCTGAAAAAGAGATTTCCAAGCTGTGGAACCAACAAGCACAACAACTGCAGGCAGAGTGAAGCTTGGTTAAAAAAAAATGATCAAAGGAAGGCTCAACTGTTTGGAAAATAATGGAGGAAAAGCTTGAAGGAACTTTGGTGAGTTGGAAAAGGGAGAAAAGACTGTAGGAGAGAGAAATGAGAGAGCAGAGGGGGTTAGAACATGGGTAAGCAATGTAGATTTAAAGCCTGAGCTTCTGATTTAGACTAGGCTATATAATTTCCCTCTCAAGGGCAGGTCTCCAGGATTCTGAAGACTCCAGTTAAAGTGGGCATGATGCTGTTGTCACAGAGAACTGGTAGAAGGCAGCCAGTTTGCTAGCAGCCTAATGGCCAGGACTGTGGGATGCTAATGCCCCGTTGGAAGGGTCATATGAGGTATACCAATTGTTCATTCTACTGGAAAAATCTGTCAAGTTTGTGACCAGAGTCATTTGAAAGGGTCTCCACCATATTTATCTCCTTTCTGTGAAGCAGACTGGAAAAATCCACTATTAATCTTATTTTTTTAGTTGCCAGCTGCCTCTGTTCTATTTGGTTTTCTCATTTTCCAATCTTCAAGCAGTATGACAAGGAACACACATTATACATATAGTTACGGAAACTTGAGAAGAATCAGGCTTTGAACACTACACTTCTATTCCCAAAGTCTGGAATTTTTCTTATAGCAACCTGCTATGAGTTTGGTTGGTTGGTTGTTTTTGCATGAAAGACTCATCATACCTGATTCTTTCTGAGCTATCACTTTCCATCTCTCTGTGTACTCCTATTTCTTGTCCCTATGTCAACACTCAGTATAGATATCACAGCCTCCTAAAAATCTTTTCTGAAGTCTACTTGAACCCCAGATCTGTGTAGGTGGCCCTAAAATAGTTCTTCTAAAGTCTGCCAATATCCCTCACCTATTTAGCCAAAGCACATACTACATCTGTGGTATTAATCAGTTTTCTAGAGTATCTCTCCTGCAAGACTGCGAGTTCCTTGTGTGGTGACCATTCTAAATTTCTGTACCCCACACACTAAACTGTCTGTATGTTCTTGATTTTTTTTTCTTAAGAAAATATAGTCTCTAGAAAATGGGGAGGGAAAAGAGGCTGAATTCACAGGTGCATGATGAAATGACATATCAGTGGTCTTCTAAGTGTATTAATCAGCTGCTACCGCAGTGCTGTGTAACAAATAATTTCAACATACAATGGATTATAAGAGCAAATATTTATTCTTGTTAAAGACTCTAAGGGTTGGTCAAGCATTGAGCTCTCTAGGCTTGAACTGAACCCAAACTCTAAATCTGTACCACATGTCTCTTTTTCTTTTGGTGAGGGTGACTGTCTGCCCAGGTTTCCCCCTTAGCAAATGTAGAAATTCAAAAGTGAAGTTATCTTCCATGTCATCGATTATAATGATTTTAGCATTATCCTACTGGCCAATGCAAGTTACATGACCAAACCCAACATCAATGGAAACAAGGCAGGCATTTATTTCTACAGTTAAGGAGATGCAAAAGGAAACCAATAATGTAAAGGGAAAGAAATCAGTGAATGAGTATTTGCTTTATAACATATCAGAGTAATGAATGAACCCCTCTCACAAATGAACACATTGGTTTATGATTTAATTAAAAATAATAGGATCTAGACTACAGCCCACTGGGATCCTCTGTGGTAGGGATTGCTCTATATCTTGTGTGTTGGGATGAGCTTGCCCAGAACAGAGTAATACACAGTGAGAATAATGATGATACACTTTTATAGAGCACCTAGCCAGTTGCAAAGTCTGCCTAGATATTGCAAATCTATGACTCTGTTGTGAACACCTTAGGGTGGAAGGGAAGATGAACACATAGCTCAACCATTTCTATGCTGTGCAATGACTTCCTGCCAAGAATAGGCTTAAGATTCCAAGGAACAAACAGAAGTGCAAACTACTCATTGCATGTCAGGGTGGTTTCCTGAGTAAGGTAAAACTGAAAAGGAAGAACCTAAACTCGCATTCCTCCTTTGTTTCTCGAAGCAAAGTCTCAGTCTATGCATTTCTTTACACATAGTTGTTACCTAACCATCTGCATAGGATACACACTTGGTATTCAGCGGTGAGAAAATTGCTGGTGAGGAAATGTTTCCAATAGGCCTTGAATCCTCTACCTAATTCTCATCTTCCTCCTTTAATAGATGAAGAAACCAAAACCCAGATGGCTGGTGTAACTTTGAATATATCACACAAATATTTAATGATGAAACTGTAAGCAGAACCTGAGGCAAGTGGCTCCCAGTCCAGTCATTTTGTGCTAAAAATTGCATGAAAATTACCTGACTCTAGTTTTCAATGGAATAAAAAATAAATTATACAGCTGGGAACTGTCTAGCATAGCAACTGCAGCATGGTCTAAGCTCTGAAAATGGCTGCTGAGTTCAGATGGAAATTAGAAAGGATCACAAAGACTCTCTGTTTCGGTCTAACTCATTTTACAATGGTGGGAAAAACAGGCCAAGGGGTGGAAAATGACTTTGCCAAGGTCATACCGCTCTTTGACCTTCAAGACCCCTGTGCCCTTTATCTTAGAATCCAACCCTCCTTTCCTGATCTTGGCATTGGACTGTGAATGAGGTCCTGTAAGCTGTGTTGGTGGCTAAAGAGGCACAATATTGTTTCAAGTCATTTCATTCTAAGCTCAGTCTCAAGCAGTTGAGTAGGTAAAGACAGTAATTCAAGTTGTCAGTGCCCTTTGAAACCTACTCTGGGGTGTTGTATTTATAATGGAAAGAATTGTAATACTTGAATGCGGTTATTCTAGGGCTCATTCCAAAACAAAGTACAGACTCTCAGCAGGCCTATTGGAGACAATTACAGTTAAACTCAAGCCTCCAGGTAAGCCAAATCTCTTGGACTGGGGAAATAATTCCAAGTTCATGGCTGGTCTCTTCCTGCTGAGTGCTGTGGACATTAAGCAGAAGGCAGGTGGATCAAATGCACCAACTCCTTTCCCATGATCTTCAGTGAGTCCTCCAACTGTCACTGCAACTTCAGGTAGCACATGTCATAGTCCAGAAACTCTCTCAATAGCACAGAGCCAGCTGGAATCACTGTTTTCTTGCTTCACAAAGTTAGTATAGTCATAATGACCTTTCAAGGACAAGGATACTTCACCTAAGGATCTAATGGGTTTCATTTACCACAGTCATCATGATGGGGAGGGAGGAAGAACATTTTCTCCAGGTTCTCTAACAAGGAAACACATCAAACCCTTTTCTGCAATCTAAACACATTTCCTTATTCCTCATACCCGATTGGACCATTTTCCAATCCTAAGTATCTGATTGGTCCGGTTAGCACCAATGAGCTCACTTACATTTCCACCCAAATAATTAGCTCAAATCCTTGAGAACTCGGACTCGATTGCTCCAGTTAGCTTGAAGTTGATTGGTCCATTTACAATCTAACTGTTTTGTGCCATGTATGCACTAATCAAATGTACTCAAATTTCAATCTTCATTATTAAACTCAACTCCTGACTGACAGCTGGAGAGTTCAAACCTGATTATTCCATTTATGATCTTGAATCAGATATTTTTGGTTTGGTGGAAAAATTTTTAAAAGATGTATCCCAACTCTGTGAGTACACTCAAAGTTGCTTTAAGTGAATGGATTATTTGTTATCTGAATTCTACCTCAATAAAATGTTTAGAAAGAAAAGCTGAAGAAAGGCAAGACTGAGTGAGACACATCAGATATCCAAAATATCAGCAAGGATTATTGCTTCAAAGATAGAGAAGATACATGTATTATGCATGCTTATCTGGTTTTCTTCTTCTTCTTTTTTTTTGACATCTAAGGATATCATAGTTTCTTGTTCCCAGGAAGAACATATAGCTAGTTCTACAATTAATTATGAAGAGGAAAGAACATACATTACTTCCAAGTTGGGAATCAAATTTCAGTGTGAGATTCTTCAACTCTCATTGCTTGTTATATCAGCTATTCCACAGGGGGTAACTGTAAGTTGAATGGTATTTAAGAGACTGGCTAACTGAATACCAGAAGTAATTCAACCGTGCAATATTTTTACAGGCAGGAAGTCACACTTTTACCTGCAAGTGTTACCACTGAAATGTGCAAATCGTTTGTTCTTGCTATATAACTAACTGCACCTGATGAGTACAAAGGTGATAAGCAGGGAGTAGTACTACAGATAAGGATTTAGTTTCCTGTTTGTTTGCAACTCCAGAGACCTAGGATGAATAGGAACTCTTTGCCAAATTACATTGTCTAGTGGAAAAAAAGGCTATTAGCATCTCTTCCTTCTGGAAAATATTGGTATTGTAAGTGATCGTATTGTCATTAGTCAATCAAGGGTCATTTGCAATAATTTGATTGAGAGGCTAAGTAGAAAGGTTTCAATAAATCTCATTCCAGAGGGCTACAATATAAGCTACCATATAATTCTTCATTTTCTACTTTCACAATTTTCTATCGTTCCTGTAGTGATCAGGCAAGGGTTTAATAGATGTAATTATTTTGGATCAAGTATCTACATTGATATAGGTCTGAGAAATATTACAAGTCTTCTTAAATTCATCTCATTAATTTTTATATGACAAAAATAGTAATCTCATACCAAGGTTGCAATGGAGTTAAGTTCTAACCCTCTAGAATCAAGAAATATAAAATTTGCCATTCTGCACTCAACAAATGGTATCTAATAAAAAGGACAATGATGGTGATCATGATGTTGATGACAGGGATAATCACTTTTTTTTAATTTATTTATCTATATTTCACATCATTTTAATCCCTGGGGGTCACCCACCACCTCCCCCTCCCACCCGCTCCAGCTGGTCCACATTCTCCTCTTGTGCAGCTTCATTTGGTTGACCATATATTAGTGAAACCATTTGGTTTCTGTCCCTTTCCATCTGGCTCGTTTCTGCTAGAATGATTTCTTCTAGGTACATCCAGGTTTCCATAAATTCATCAAATTTGCCGTTTTTAATTGCTGAGTAATATTCCATTGTGTATATGTACCACATTTTTTTCATCCAGTCATCTGTTTTGGGGCATTTAGGTTGCTTCCATGTCCTTGCAATTATAAATTGTGCTGCGGTAAACATTCGAGCACATATGTCCCTTTGTACCCACATATAGGTCTCTTTTGGGTAGATTCCCAAGAGAGCAATTGCTGGGTCAAATGGTAATTCCATTTTCATTAACTTGAGGGTCCTCCATACAGCTTTCCATAGTGGTTGGGCTAGTTTACATTCCCACCAACAGTGTAGTAGTGTTCCTTTCTCTCCACATCCTCGCCAGCAATTCTTGTTGTC
>PVHY01026454.1:0-17272 GCA_004024945.1 Uropsilus gracilis
GGAGTGAGTGATGTTGCAGTAGCCAAGTTAGCTTCAGAAATTCCCCAGCAGCCCTTGAAACAATTTTCCAAATTTTGTTCTCAGTCAGATTCAGCACAGTCACTAATTTGCACTTCTTACGTGGGGGAGGGCCTGAGCACCTACCCAGGGCCTGAGCACCTGCATTCCCCGCCATGGATTTCAAAAAACCACTTAACTCACCCGGTCCCCTTGCTTCATTCTGCTCTTTGTCCAAATGTTCCCTCTTCCTAGGAACCTTCCTGACCATCCACAGGATGGCGCTGCCCTTCCTACCTGGCCAGGCCCCATTCTCCTCTCCCTGGCTTCAGTTCTCCCTCCACCACTTACCCCCACCTGGCAAGTCATATCCAGAACAGCCCTCTAGGGTATGTGCATCTGTACTACCAAAAGGCGGATTCTGTGGGGACAGGGTGTGGAATGTTCACCGCTGTGGCCTTAGCACCTACAACAGCGGCTGGCACTGCACATGCTCACGCTCAACTGTGTGTGTGAATGAATGAAGCGGTGACTGGGAATAACTGTTAACTTCTTTTCATATAAATCTCCCTCAGAATGGACACGTGTGTGAGAAAAGAAACCGTGAGCTGCAGGAGTTGGTAGAAGGTCGGCTATCCACCCTACCTCTAAGTAGGCCTGTGGGGCTGATATCTCTTCACCACCAACAGCTGTTTTCAGAAACCACTAGAAAGACTTGAACCAAATAATAACAATCTTTTTCCTTTCACTGGTGAAACCTTTGCATCAAATTCAGTGATGCAGAGGCTGCCTTATTGCTTACTAGATCAATATTTGAATCTCAGTATTCACCATAAAACTCCCAAGTTTTACAAAGACTGGGCAAGACACTAGCTCAAGCATTCCTTGCCTCTGTTTTAATATTCCTCCCCAAACATGCCAAAGTCAGGTACACAGATTTTGCTTTATAATGCCACATTTCCTCATATGTAAATTAGATAATAAATTTATATGTATATGTATTTATATTTAAATGCTTATTATATATATAAATATAAAATAAGGATGGATAGGTAGGTCGGTAGATAGACATATAACATAGATAGAAAAGGGAAAATTCATATGGTCGACTCTCTCAGACCTTTAAATAACTGAAATATAGGCTAGATGTAGGAATTAGTAACCATTTTCCCCTGAAGTCATGATGACCCATTAATAATCTTTTCCAGTCTTAACCATATGCTTTGAATGTCTAATTATCATAGTTATGAAACCTGTTGGATCATCACAGTTGCCTGAGGAGTCAAATTGGACTTTCTCCATCTCGGCCCTGTTAATCTTTGAGACATCCTTCTGCGTTGGCAGGCTGTCCAGTGTACTGCAGGACATTTAGCAGTATCCCTGGTCTCTAGCCAGGAGATGTCAGTTGTCCTCCCCTCCTAGTTAGAACAACTGAAACTGCCCCAGAGGTTGCCAGATATCCTCTGGGGATCAAGTCACTCCACACCATACACCACTCTTGCCCCTGTTGAGAATCACTCAGTTAAAGCAAGACAGACTCTCAGGGATTCTGCTCTAATAGGCCTGGGGTGGGGGCTGGGAATGCGGCCTATGAAGTAGCTAGTCTGTGGAAGTGCCATAATCAGCCAGAACCCAGACCCACTGCCTGAGGTATTCTTCAGGTGATATGAATTCAGTTTTGAACTAACTTGAACGTGATTTGTCAGAAAAATACACATGCAGAGGAAAAACCGGAAAAGAAGTTACTGCCTTTCCCTTCCTCTTTCTCCTCTCCGTGAGGTGAGATACTGACTGACAAAATCCAAACTAAGTGACAAAATCAGAAATGATCTAGTCTCTCCCATAAAACAAAGACATAAATAGAAATGGAAGCCTGTGTTTCTATCAGTCCATGGGCCCCTGGGCACTCTGACTGAACCCAATGGGGAAGCTGGGTCTTCTGTGGTAATGGCGGCACGGAGGAGATAAGATGGTGTCTGGCTGACAGATTTTAGCACAGTCTCGGGAAAGTAGGCAATCGAAAGTCTTTTGAGTTAAGACTCTAAAAGGAGAATATTTACTCAGAAGACCAGGGTCTAGTATTTGACCCTCTAGCCTTTCGTTTTGATGCAGTTCTTTTTATGGCCTACCCACTATTCTTGTAGCTCTCTGAGCCATGACCCGGTCTGAAATGACTACTTCTGTCTCAACTCCCCAGGTGGATGATCAGAGTTAGCACTATTTCTTCTAGATCATGCCACTTTTTCCTATTTTCTTTTCTAATAAAGATGTGGGATTATAGCTATTTATGTTGAGGTTGAACCACATGAAATTGCCATTTTCATACAGTAAAAAATGGTCACATTGGCATTTTCATAGAGCTAAGCCGAACCTTTTATGTTTCCACTTCCCCGCCCCCTTCTCTGTCTGTCTGTCTGTTTTTTTCATGGCACCATTCTCTACTTTCTTGCTTTGGCAAGCCCATCTGTATTACCCAGAATATCAACCGTGAAGGTCAATAGATATTACTGGGAAAATATTAAGAAAAAGAAGGGGTTTCAAATTTCAATAACTGTTCATTTTAAAACCACTGATGCACTTCATCTATCTGGAGGGAGATCTTGGGGTGCAGCCTAAGCAATGGCACGTGAAATTCCTGGTCCTGATGAATGGCCTAGTTCTGATGAGAATGTTAATTTGCCTTGGCCGTGTCCCTGCGTTTGAATAGTGTTACTTTTTTTCTTCATTTGGTTTCTCTGTTTCAAGAGGACTTTTCCAGGTGTGGGAAGCAGTATTTTGAGGAGTCCTTAAAAGAGCAGTGACCCTACACATGTACTGACCCCTCTCGCACAGCTGGGTGGACCAGCTTTGTTGCCTTGCTTTACCTGTGAGCCAGGTGCCTGGTATCCAGCTTTTTTTATAGATTAAAGTTTGCTTTCTGGATGAGATTTTGGGCCCTCCCTGCATCTTTGTGAACGTGTCTCTAAGTGGGCCTTGTTGACCATTCTTACCCTGCTTGCCTAACTCACTTCTGTTTTCCTGGGCCACACATGAAACCTGTCACCTTCTCCTGGATATTAGACCTCAACTCACAATGTGTTTATTCCTCTACACATGACAAACTCTCTCAGTCTTCACCTTTTGTCCCTGTGTACATGCATGTGTGCATCCACACACAGTTCAAACAGCACTAGTTTTAATAATTTGTATTTTATATACAATGCTTGCCTGATGTCATAATTTGGACAATATTGGATAGATCAATGGTGACATCTTGAATATGGGCTTGGACAACCCACTAAGGGAATGAGAGAAAAGGTCCAACTCTCAGTGGTAAACAAAGGAGTGATCATGGTTCAGTTTTGGACGTGTTGATTTGAATAAATTGTGGGCAGGACAGTAGGAAGCAGTTATAATCGCTCCTAAGTTCTAACCTGGATTTGGGAGTCATCAACATATAGATGATGACCAATGAGAATACGTAAAGCAAGAAAGAAAGAGGGCTTGGGGCAGAAAGGACATGGAGGATTATCTACATTTAAGAAAGAAGAAAAGCTTACAAAGGGAGCTTGGAAGGAGTTAGCAGAGAGGTAGAAAGAAAATCAGAAAAGTGGGTCTGTGGAGACTAAGGTAAGCATTTAACTGAGTCAGATACAGCTAGAGGTAAAATAAGATAAGGACCAAGGAATGTTTACTGGATTTAGTGACCAGGATATTCTCGATCAGCTTGGCAATAGCTGTTTCAGTTGAGTATTGGGGTTAGAAGCCAAGCTGAAGTTGGTCAGATGACTGTAAAAACTTCTTGATTTTAAAAGAAGTGAAAGCATAGACTATGAACCATTCTTGAAGTTGTGCTGATAAAAGGAAAAGAGAGATAGGGTAGTAGGGAGAAAATCAGTGGGGCTGAGGGACGGTTTCCTTATTTATTTTCATTGCTTAAACTTAAACTTTTAATTTTGAGATAATTGGAGATTCACATGCAATTATAAAATACTACATGTACTCTTTACCCATGCCCCCTCAATGCAGTTTGCAAGATTATATTATAATATCATAACCAGGATATTGACTTTGATACAATCCATGAATCTCATTGAAATTTCCCAATTTAACTTGCCCATGAGTATATACCTAGTTCTAAACAGTTTTACCCCCCATCGGTTTGTGTATTCATCACCACAATCAAGAACTGCAGAATATTTCCATGCTCACCTCCTTCTCACTCTGACCCGGACCCCTGGCAACCATGGACCTGCAATTTCTATAATTTTATCACTCTCAAATGTTTTATAAATGAGTTGTACAGTACCTTTTGGGAGTGACTATTTGGGATTGAATATGTAAAGAAACTGCCAAACACCTTTTTTGGAGTGACTGTACCATTTTACATTCCCACGAGCCGTGTCAAAGTGATTATTTCCCCTCATCTTCATCAGCATTTGGTGTTATCACTGTTTTATTTAAGTCATTCTGAGAGGTGCGTAACTCACTACGGTATAGATTTTCATTCCCCTGAAGAGTCACAATGTTGAACGTAGTTTCATGTGTTTAGTTGCCATCTTAACCTCTTCTTTGGTGAAATGTTTATGTCTTGCCTATGTTTAAATTGGATGTTTTGTTTCTTTACTATTGAGCTCAAGAGTTTGTATGTACTCTGGTATTAGCCTTTTATTTGATATGTGGATCTCAAACATTTTATTGCAGTCTGTAGCTTGTCTCTTCATCCTTTCCACAGAGCAAACGTTTTTCACGTTGATGAGGTCCACTTTACCAAACTTTCCTTTAATGGATCATGCTTTCGGTGTCAAGTCTAAAAACTCTTCACTGAGTCCTAAGTCCCATTGATTTCATCAATGGGACTTTCTAAAAGTTTTATACTTTATCTACTTTCTAAAAGTTTTATAGTTTCATGCTTTGCTTTTTAGTCCGTTATCCACTTTGAGCTAATATTGGTGTAAGATGTGAGGTTTAGGTACAGGCTTTGTTTTCTCATTTCTTTGATTTGTCTATGTGCAGTTGTTTTAGCCCCACTGACCCACTGACTGACCAGGCTCTTTCTTTTGAGATGCAAAAAATTTTGAGGGTATAGAAAGGTTTAAGGAAAATAGTCACTAGAAAGGGGCCAAAGTTAAAGTAATGTCGAAGTGTGAGGGGTCCAGGTCCTTGAGAAAGGAGAAGAAACAAGATCCAGTTTCCATACCTCAGATGTGATGTGTGACAAGTTTAAAGAGCAGCGATGTCATTGTCACATTTTCTTCTCACCAGAATCACTTGGGACTAGGGATTCTAGTCAGAATTGTAATTTTGAGAGTCTCACTCTGCTTTTGATTCATTTCCCCTTCCTGCATCTCATACTATGGAATCATGTCTGTCTTTTACTCAAATATTATTCGGGCCGATCTATCCAATTCAGTGGTTGCTTATTGAGCATATACTTCCTCTTCCACGTCTTCTAGGTGACATGGGGGTAGCCATATAAGACAGGGTTTTGCTGACATTCACCTTCTGATGATCAGTTGAGATGTTGAAGAGTTAAGCAAATCAAAGGAAAGATAGGACTAGGTTGAAGAGCTAAGGACGGGTTCCCAGTTTCTTATCCAAAATACTTAGGACTTTAGGATTCAGGCATTTTTCCCATTATCTTAGAAAGATATTTTGGTTTGTGTTCTGTGAAATACAAAACCGTGCTAGTACAATCGTAGCACTCAATAACCGAACTATGCATACAACAGTGTATGATAAATGAAGACCGTGAACAGACCAGGTTCATTGTCAAATGAATTTTGGCTAAACCAAAGGAGCGAAAGTTCTATTTTCTGAAACATCTAATTTTCCTAACTATGGACAGTGATCACTAACCTATTTCAGGGTATTAACTAACATAGAGAAAGGTAATAAATATTTACAATAGAGGCAGAAAAATAATAACTTTTTCAGCCATAGAATCTGATACTCAAAATAAGGAGTAATTTACTCAAATGTATACAATGCATTGCCATCTGGAAACTTGGAAGAAATCTAAATCTCAGGCCCCATCCTGCACCTACTGAATCAAAAACGTGTAGGTTGGACTGTAGCAATCTGTTTTAACGAGGCCTCTCGGGGATTTTGATGCATGACACAATTTTGAGAGCCACTGATATAGCAAGTAGGTGATAGCTAGCCAGGATCCAAACTCAGATGTTTCAGGGTCAAAGTTCAATTGAGTTTTGATGCTGTTTTCCTTGCTCTCAGAGTAGAAAGGAACCAGAGATTGATGTGAACTGAGATGGTAATGGTGACTTCAAAGAAGATATGCTGAAATGCTTCACTTTAATCTAACAGATAAGAACAAAATAGTTTTGTAATTTACACCCCTAGGATATTAGGCTTTTCTTTAATTATATCAGGCAGAGACATACGCATTGGTAATTCTGTTTTATTTTCTCCATGTTAATATCATGAAGATGTACAAGTTATTTTGCAATTTCTTTTAAGATCAAGGAAGCTAATAATTTAGCTTAATTGTGAAAATTAAGAGTTAGGTGTTGTGCAAGGAAAAGAGGTGTTCAACCTATATGCAGGATATAGGGAAACCGAACAAAAGGACAAGGAAAATTTAAAACTAACTGTTAGCAGAATGAAAGCATAGAGCAAGAGAGGGGGAGGGGGAAAATCAGGGGAGAGATGGGTACAAGACATTAAGATGGTAGTTCACAGGTGATAAGGTGGTGGGAAAACCTTGGGGTAGACTATGATGTAAAATATATCTATGTGTAATCAATTTAAAAAATAAAATTATTAAAAAATTAAAAATTGAAGAAGAAAAAAGAAAAGAGGCGCTCAAATATTCTGAAGATGGTTATCAGCTTATTATTTCGTATCTTTGATACAGACATATGTAGACTTTTCTGATAAGTAGATGGATTTTGCTTTTCTACTTTCATCATCACTGTTAGTGTACAAGTTGAAAAATTAAGAAGAAATCCAGTTAGAGACCATTAAAACATCCCTTTGCGAGTAAATCATGGTTATTTGTATGCTCCCAGCTCTGCTTAGAAGGCAAGATCCTTACCATCCAGCTGATTAGAGCTTTGAATTTGAATTTAAAAGATGAGTATAAGGCTCAGAGGAAAGGGAGAAATTGTAGATATTGTTCACTCTGTTCCTTAATCACTGGCCAACAGGATGTCTTAACTGCGACAATGAAAAGGTAGACATTCTTATGGATGGGCATCGAATGGGACCTAGCAAAATATAAACCAAGTACACTCTTAGAATATCCGGTAACTCCATGTCGTGTTGATCTCCTTCAGAAAGAAATAGTGTTGGAAAATAAATTACTATAGAAATCAAAGAGCAAAAAATGCTACCAAACTCACACCACCTATATAAGTTCCCATTTTCCTGTTTTGAGTCCAATTTTGTTTTAAGGGTTAAGATGGATATAATCTAATATCTTCTAAGAGCAATTGACCAGGTGAGTTGAGAACTATACCAGTTATCCTTCCCTGCATGACAACTCATGCCAACAATAAGTTCTGTTACTGTTAAAACAACAATAGTAATAATTATGCTCACAAATCTGCAATTCACTGGGCTGTGGGAACAGCGTATCTCACTTATGGGACAGCTTCAAGGCCCTTAGCTAGAATCCTCTGAAGGGGTTCTCATAGGTCTACCTATTGGCTTACAGTCTACATCTGACTTTTTCACATGGCCAGTGCTTCCCGACAACATGGTGGCTGCGTTTCTGGGTGACTTCCTAGAGATACGGACAGGTAGAAACAGCACCACCTTTGATGTCATAGTGTCCATTCCAGTCACTGAAGATCTGCCCAGGTTTAAGGGGAAGGGGAATAGACTGCATCTCTTGATTAGGGAAGTGGCAAGGTTCTGGAAGAGTCAGTTTCACCATGTTGGAAAGGCTGACTCAAGGAACTTAAGAATGACAACTTTGATTGCTTTCTATTATTGTTGTTTTATAACATTTTATTTTGAAATAATTTTGAGCTCTTCTATGCCCTTTACCAGATTTTCCCATATTACCTCTCACGGAATCATAGAACAGTTCTAAAAATTGAGAAATTAACTTTTGTACAGTGCTACTAACTAAATGACAGTTTGTTTGGATTTCACCAAATTGGCCCCTCTCCCATATATTGTTTCTGTTCTGTGATTCAATCCATGGTCCCATATTATATAGTCGTGTCTCCTCAGTCTTCTCCCATCGGTGACATCACCTCCATGTGTCCTTGTCTTTCATGACCTTGATTCTTTTTGCACAGTGTCTCTTGGTTTGTATTGGCCTGATGTTTCTCTGCGCATCCCTGGGAAGGGTACTACAGAGATGACATGCCCTATCATTATGATATCATGCCATATCATTTCAGGAGCCATGTGATGTTAATCTTAATCATTTGGACAATTTGCCAAGTGGTATTTACCGGTTTTCTTGATATAAACATATTTTCTCTTTGTAATTACTAAATACTTCAGAGAGATACTTTAAGACTGAGCAAATATCTCCTTTCTACTTAAACTTTTGTAAATGAATTTTAGCATCAATAGCTGGCTCTTGCCTGCAGCAATTACTACTGTTGTGTTCTAATGTTTATTTTCTATTTTCCTCATTCTTCTTTCTATATGACTTAATTAGAATTCATCTCTATGGGAGAGCTGTGTCTTCTCTCTGGTTTGTTTATTTGTTTAGATCAGCATGGATTTATGGGTATGTATTTATTCTTAGGGTTATATTCCAATACAATCATTATTTGTTTTGTTTTCCCAGTTGTTCCAACAGTCTGGGTGGCTTCTATACCACTTCAACATGCCCTTGTCCTTTATTATTCTGAAAACTTTGAGTCCTCTTTTTTTTTTTTTTTTACTTCCTGGCACTAAAATATGCTTCAGGTTCACCTTACATTTTCTTTGCCAGACTCTTGAAATCAACCAGTTCTTCTGGAATTCTGGATCCTTTTATTGGAGAATGGTATTTAGAAACCAAGATTGGAGCCTTAGGTATGAACATCACTACTAGGGTGTCTTGCATATACCCAGACATCTATATTTATTTCTATTAATATTATGTGTATATATATGTATATGTCTATTATAATATATATATATTCATTTATCTGCATATACATCTTAAAAATCACGAGTCCATAGTGATGTTTCTGACTATAGTCTAGCACTACAGGCTTTAGTCTAGTTTCCCCCCTTTATTTGATGAGAACCTGTCTCACATTATGGGCAGTATAACTACCTATTTGACTTGTGGAATGGAAACAGTTTCAGAATGGCTAACCCATAACACAGTGAGAAGCAAATTAACCAAATAATGTTATTTTTAATGTTAACTTTTGCCTCCAGTCTTATCGTATCCAGGCAAAACATAGTTTTCTATAGTGGCTTAGGTCAGCTCTCTTCTTCCTCCTCTCACTACCTTCAGGGCAGTTTATGTGATTAATTTGTAATATAGTCCAATTTGTTAAGACCCCACATGCTAATCGAGATCTTTTTTCCCCAGTGAAAACACTATAAAGTTCACTCTTTGTAGTGGATATTTCTGTGGGTTTTTGACAGTCATATATCCCACCATCAAAGTTCCTTCAGTATAGTCTCACCCCTATGGAAATTTCCTCTTGTTGCATCTTCATAATCCTCTCTTCCTACTCCTCAACACCTGCTAACTACAGCTCTGTCTTCTACTCCTATAGTTTTGTCTTTTCCAGAATATCATATAAATGGAATCATGCAATAGGTGGCCTTTGGTTGTAACTCTTTTCATCCAGCAAATTCACTTAAGTGTCATCCATGTTGTGCAGATCAGTAGTCTGTTTCTTTTTATTGCTGGCTAGTAGCCCCCTGTATGAGTATACTACGCTCCATATATCCAGTCACCAGCCCAAGAACATCTGGGTTGTTTCAAGTTTTGGTGATTATGTATAACATTGCTATAAACATTTATGTGCAGGTTTTTGTATAAATAAGTTTTCATTTCTCTCAGGTAGATATCTAGGAATGTGGTTGCTGGTACATACGGTAGGTATACATTAAGCCTTTTCTGAAACTGTCAAATTGTTCTCCAAAGTGACTGTATGATTTTGTGTCCTTTCCCAGCAGTGTATGCGTATTCAGGTGGCTCTGCACCCTTGTCCTGCATTAGATTGTCTGGTGACTTTGCTTTTTTATGGGTCCAGAAAAGGTCAGATTTGAAGTTAGTTTGGTTCCGTTTTCATCGCAAACATGGGCACAATGCTCTATTTAACTCTCTGCATCATAAATGGAAGTCAGAAGTAGAACTTTGGTTTTAAACTCTAAAGAGTTAACAAACTTAAGCGGGAAATTAAGGTCAAAACAATATGCTTATATTATTCTGGGATAAATGAAAATCACTTTCTTTGAGTGGTCTCCCTAGATGTTTTTCATGCCAATCGCCTGACTCCATTCTGGCTATTTCTAGAGAGCCCTATCCACACATCTACGACGTTGGCATTGCACTGTGCCGTCACTTTTTAAAAACAGTTTGACTGTTTGAATGCTGATAGGGTCAGAGAGATTATAGCAAAATGTCAATCCTGATCGATGTTATGGTAGAGAGTGACATGAGCGGTCAAACTGGGAAGTCCTTACCCCTGTGTTTATCCTAGAGGTAATACAAATTAAAATCCACCAGAGACTGAGCGGGAGCAGGTGTGGATGTTGTCAGGATAGCCTATCAAGTAAAACTGCTCACGGCATTGCTGGCGTCAACAGTCAGCGGGTGGCGATCCCTGATTTGGTCTGGATGGTTTGGCTGGAGGTTCTGCAGACACGCTCAGCCTGGTGCTAGCCTTGGGCCCAGTAGCCGATCAACAGGTATTTCCTGAACGAACGAGTGACAGTCACACCATCTGGCAGGCAGAGCATCCGTGATGTCCCTTCAACCCAACGTTCCTTCCATGGACTCCGAATGCTGCTGGTTTTTGTAGATTTTATGGGACTTCTTGTCCCACCCGGTTTCTGAGAAGGTGACTATGTCTGATGCCAGAAGGAAGTGAAGCTGAAATCACGTTGAGGTCCAGACTCCGTCGTCTACAGCGACCCACAACAACCTACGAGGATTTCTTGTTTGCCACATAAAATAGCAAATTTGCATTAGAGAGGGGCAGCAAGAAATTTCTCTAAGATTAAAAATTCCCTAAGCACCACTCATTCCCACTGGCATCACTCTTAATGCTGTCAGGCCAGGCAACTATTTAATGGGTTTATTTCTGGGAATCAAAAATGATAGGATGACTATTTTAAGCTGCCGTTCACTCTGAAGGTGACATTTGGAATGTCAGATTAAGATTTTGAGGTACATATAGAAGTGACAAGGCACAGTCCAAGAATTGCCCTGGAGTCTAAATTGGGTGTTTTAAAGAAAAACCAAGGGGACAGCACAATTTTTTTTTATTTCTTAGTTGTCATTTTATCTCCAAAGGATTGAGAAAATTTTCTTGAGGTAGAGAGGGAGCAAAAGGAAAATTATAGGTTAGCAGATAAAAAGCCTTTGGGGCTGAGAAAAGATGGTGGTAATGGAGATGGCAGATCTTGAGTTGGGAAAGATATATTTCTATAGAAGAAAGAACTCAGCTCTAACAAAGAATTCCCTGGGGCAGGTAAGACACAAGAATAAATTAAGCACAAAGCACCAGAATCCATGAAAAAATTGTAATGTGAAAGTAACCAGCTGTTTTCTGTGAACCAAATCTTCTAATATCTTAGCCCATGATGACCTACAACCAACTTTTCCAGTGGTCAAGCTTCTAATAGTCAATCAGCAGCACGCATTTTTTAAATCTCTGTTCCTGCTACTTTATGAGAAAAGACATTTTGTTCATGCTTATGACTATCCTGCTCTCTGGACTTCTTTTCTCTGGCTTACTTTTTTTTTTTTTGAGACTAGGTCTTGCTATTTTTGCCTGTGGAACCCCAGGCTCACGTTGTGCATGGTAGCACAGACTCAAGCAATCCCCAACCTCAGCTTCCCAGGTAGCTGGGATTACAGGTGTGTACCACCGCACCCAGATAGTTTTTGGGACTAGGTCTCGCTGTGTTGCTCTGCGTGGGACTTGAACCACGATCCCTAGACCCTGCTGCGACCCATAAGCTGTCGCTTACAAGCATGCACCACTGTGCCTGGCTGGCTTACATTTTAACATATAGAAAATGGCAATAAAAAAGACCTGAGTCCACTCGAACTTGTGTTTCAAATACTACACATCCACAACGCCAAAGCATTTTTTATTCATCCATGCAATTAATATGTTTACGCCAAGTTTGAAATATTGCTTCACTTTTCCATTCATGTGGTTAAATACTTAAAAAAGTAGGTCTGAAAGATGAATTTACATAAATTATAAAGAAGCCAAATTACCCTAGCCATGTCTGCCCTCCCTTCTGTTGAGGAAATAAGTATCAAATGCAAGCATTCCAACCTCACAAGCCCTTTACCTTGTCTATCCCTTAGGAATAATACTTAAATGCTAAAGAGTTTTGACTTTCCTGGGCAGATCACTGCCACTTCTTATCAGTTCACAGAGGAAGTAACATGAATTTCATGCGAAAAGACAGTGTTTGGGAAGGTGGTATTTAGAAATGTCAATGGATGAAAGGCTAATGTGTTGACCAGACCTCGGTGGATTTGAAAAATAATGGAGTGCCTTCTCTGCATGCCTGGGACTACCTAATCCAGGGCATAAATCCACAGCATATGAGATGACAAGACCTTGCATTTACATAGAGATTTTCTCCAAGGAATTCACATCACTCTTTAAGAATGGCTCCATTACTTCTTATGATTTGAGAACTAGAGAGGGAAGATCTCTCTTTCTGGCCAGTTGTCATAAAAGAAGGAAGCATGCCTGAGAGTCTGTAACTTTCTTGCTGTCACTCTAGTCAAACCGAGTTACCGGAGTTATGCAAAGTCAGAGTACCAACATACTATGTGAGGTTAGGACAGTGTGGGTCACATACGGAGTATGGGAGAAATGTAACATTTCAGAAGCTGTCTTGAATCATTCTTACTCCTCTATGTATTCTGCGACCGAGAGACATTTCCTTTGGTTAATGCTTCCCAAATCATTGAGCCTTCAAGCACTAGACTATTCAGGGCATCAAGAGGGGTCTTCACTGAAGCAAAACCAAGTGAAACAAAACATGACTTCCATGGCCAAAGAACCTGAGAACTGCTTCATCATACACCTCTGACTCGCAATTCCCATTGGTGCCTTACAGTGTCTGGAAAGTCCTGTAGTGAATACAACTACTAACACTCTTGGAGCCGCAGGTTTCCGGATGTATCTGACCAGGGAGATGGAGTTTATAGAGCATTTCTTTTTGTTTGTTAATTTATTTTTTATTTTACTATATCATTGTTCATTTTCACACAATATTTGATTTCTTCTCTCAGGTATAGACCCTGTCATTCACTGACACCATGCACCCATGATCCTTCACCACAGTCCCTTGTGCTTTTCCATTCCAGGTTTTGACCCCTCTTCCTCCCCCTCCCTGACTGTAGGCCTCAAACCTATGGCTTGTCTGTATGCTTTGTCTTTTCTCCTGACCCTTTGTTTGGTTTCCCTATATTCTACCTGCACTGCTACTGGGGATGCAAACTGATCCTGCCATCATGGAAAGCTGTGTGGAAGATCCTCAAAATACTAAAAATGACGCTACCATAATGACCCAGTGATTCTACTCTTAGGAATCTACCCAAAGGACACAAAAACACTAATTCAAAAGGAAAACTATGCTCCTATGTTTATTGCAGCACTATTTATGATAGCCAACATCTGGAAATGCCCTGAAATAGATGAATAGGTCTGCAAGACGTGGAGTATATCTACCCAGCAACATGGATGGAGCTGGAAGGCATTATGCTATGTAAAATAAGTAAGAAGGAAAAAGAAAATATTGGATGGTTTCACTTAAATAGCACTTCTTAATGATGTATGGAACTGTTTTTCAACGGATCACATTGTGGGGAAATACATTTCTTGGCTGAACTTCACTAAAATCTGTTCTTTAAGGTACATTTTCATTGATTTCATGATACTATATACGTTTAAGTTTCTATACTATATAAGTTTCAGAAGCACAGCCTCACCCCTCAGCATGTGTGTAAGCCTTCCCATACCCACCACCATAGTTCTAGTGCCATCGTCTTATCGTAAGGGCCTTTTCTAGCTTTTCCTCTAACCCTGTTCTTGTTTCCTGCTGGTAACCACCAACATGTCCATAGACTCTAAGAGTTATAAAATCTGTTTCTAGTCCCTCATCTTTCCGAGTCCACACTGTGTTGAGGCTTCATATACAGATGGCCTGGGTCTTAGAGATGCAGCAGATATTCTGTGCTGCTAGGGAAGGAAGGGGATGGTCATGAAAAGAGACCCAGGAATATACCCCAGCCTGTATGCCAATGCCCTTCCCATTCCTGACTAGTTCTGGTCTATTCTATGCCCTGATGTGGGATTAGCTGCCTGGCATGATGCTGCGGTGACCTGTGTGTTGGGGCTGTTAAGATGAATAATCACAGATCAAGTAGCAAGTACATTATGGATCAGGAACCAAGGAGACACAAAGAACCAATGAAAGAAGTACTAGGAGTCTATCACCAGGGCACAGAGTAAGACGTGCCTTTGGAAAGTCAGGGTAGAGATAGTGGGGACATTGGGAAGTGGGGAAAAATGGAATATGTCGTTCCAACGGAGAAGTGAGTCTAATGTAGACCAAGCTTGGTGGGCGGGCACATGGCACCCCAGATCAGGTTTCAGGCCAAGGGCATGGCCCACCGTGAAGTCCTAGCAAGAATTTCATTTCGGTAACTCCTGTGTGCGGCAATTTAATATTAGCATATGTTAGTCACTCTCCTACGGAATATGATAAAGAGGCTACTCTGTGAGCTGCTCACTAAAAATCTTTTGGAAAACAGCCTTTGAACTGCCCATACCCTCTCATACCCACGAGTTGAAGGGTTTCTCTGGAGGAAAGTCTGTGCCATGAAGACACTGAAGTAGAGGAGGTATGGCATCATATTTAGTGAGACTTGGGTCACTTTTAAGCATGGTAAGTAGGCAGGATGACTATATGTATCTTCTTTAATTATAATAACTATCAAGAAGGACATTTTTATTATTACAATAAATTATAATGGAACATTACCATTAGCAAACGCAGAGCATTACGCCAGCCAGAACACTGACTGGGCTTACTTATGAGGACATTTTCTTAAAAGCAGAGAGACCATTCTCCTCTGAGCAGTTTGCCTGGAAGATAGAGTGGATGCTTACGTGCATTTGTCCCCATATCTAAGAAGCAGCGATCAAGACTGGTCTGAATGTGCAAGGCTGTGATAGAAAATGGAGAGGGAGCTGCGAAGAGCTAGGACAGCCGTGAGAGCACAGTGCACGTGGCACTGGAGTGGGGCGAAGAACGAAAAGTTGGGTGCAAGCCCCCTAGACTGATGTGCAGTCAAGGAAAGATTCAGCAAGGCTGTTAGGGTGTTCGCCCACCAACACTGAGCATTAGAGCTAATCTTGTCCCCTGGGTCCACTCCTGCTGTGGGCTGTCCCTGTTCAGGGGCAGCCGGTGGAGATGTGGACCTCACAGAGACAGTGGTGGCCCCAGACCCCAGGCCGTAGACCTCCAACAGTTGAAAGTCTATCTAGGAGGCACATCCATTGGCTGGAATAGGTACATGATTCAAACTTCTCCCAGAGACTCTACCAAACTCTCCTTCTGCTCACTGTACTCAGTTCACAGTGTGGCTTTCACAGAGAAGGAGTGACTTTTGTTGGTAGATATGGGAAGGTGAGATGATTCGGAGACAATCATGTGGGTAACATCTGAACATACCATTTGCCTGCAAAAGAAGATTAGGCTGACTTGCAACTGGTTTCGATGCCCTCTAGTCTTCTGAATACCCCATGGCATCTGATGGCTTCCTGTTTAAAAAGAAAAATGATGCTACAGAGAAGGGGAAAGGTAAAGTGTTATTTTTGATTTCTAGGTAAAGCTGTCAAATTTAGGAAGTTTTTGACACTTCATTATAGGCAGAAGCACTTTGTGTTGTGTCTTTACATTTTATACTCAAGATAACTTTGGGATTGATACAATTGTTCTAAAATAATGCTCCCGTCAGATGAGAGGCAAAAACAATTAGACAGAAGACACCTTTGTTTGAAATCAGTATGACTGCATAAAATGTATTAATAAAACACAGTGAATTATCTTGATCTCTTGATAAATTGCCTGCTCCAGAGAGCATGGGCAGCTCTTGTAGCATCTATTGAGAAAACAAAGAAATCCTGTCAAGATGACATCTGCTGCTTCTGTGGAACATGTTAGGAGTCATGAGGTTTTGAATATGATGCAGTTAGCAGCATCATGTACTTAATCAGCTGGCAAAGGGGAATGTTTGTCTTCCTTCTTGGGCATCCATGGGTTCTAGAATGTAGCTCACATTTGGCTTTACCTGAAAATCCGCAGAATACCTCACTTGAAGCTGACTGAAAATGCTGCCCTCACTTGGCATATTGGTGAATGCTGGACAATAAACTGTGGTGAGGTGAGCCTGGCTTGCTGTATCCGTTAGCTAAGGCCACAGTAATGCTGCATAACAAACAACCACAAAATCTCAGCAAACGTAAGGTAGACATCTGGCCCCTACATGTCGAGGTTGACTGGAGATTGGTTAATCTAGGTTGGGGTAATTTGCGTTTGCTCTCCGTCTCTCATCTTCCTACTGGATCAGGGAGCATTTAGGAATGTTCTTTTTTTTTTTTTTTTTTTTTGACTGAATTCAAGTTTTATTTGGATCTTTTTCTGCTGTGAATTCTCTAATTTATGAGTTGACCAATTTTATTTTCCCCCAAGAGAGGAGTCTGCTATTAGGCCAATTTCTGAGAATGTAAAAATAAAATAAGAAATTTAGCTGTGTCCACTACAAAAAGCGAAAGAGTTGTTCTGGCTGGGTGCTCTTCCTGGACTTGGAACTCTCTGGATGACTTTGAATTGGTCACTGGATTTTTATTTTTTTTATTTTTTTTTTAATATTTTATTTTTATTTTTTTTTTACTTTGTTATACAAAAGACCCCGAATAGCCAAAACCCTATTGACAAACAGAAGAGAGAATGGAGGTATTACTATTCCAGACTTCAAACTGTACTACAAAGCCATAATACTTAAAACAGCATGGTACTGGTACAAAAACAGACAAACAGACCAATGGATCAGAATTGAATATCCGGAAATAAAACCACACATATACAGTCAATTAATCTT
>PVHY01026455.1:0-17254 GCA_004024945.1 Uropsilus gracilis
CGCTATTTTTGCCCATGGAACCTCAGGCTCTCGTTGCCCGGGGTACCACAGACTCAAGCAACCTCCAGCCTCAGCTTCCCAGGTAGCTGGGATTACAGACGTGCACCACCACGCCCAGCTATTTTTTTTTGGAACTAGGTCTCACTACGGGCCCAGGCGGCACTCGAACCACGATCCCTAGCCCCAGTCGCTTCATAGACTGAAGCTTACAGGCATGAGCCACGGTGCCTGGCTCCCAGGAGGCTTTTAATTGAGCAGTGTGGAGGTCTGTGCTCCACCCCCTCTACCCTGTTACCCCAACACCTGGATAATGCTACTGCTAGGAAAAGAGGGGGTTGTCAAGCATTATTATATACTAGGTCTTTGGAGTATGCATGGACCTGCACCTAACAAACCTCTAGTTATTATGTCTTGCTTGCTGAGTTACTTGCTGACTACCACCCCGGCAAAGGTTGTGAGGAAGGTAGGATGTTTTTGTGGTTTTGGGAGACACTGTTAGTGTACAGGGTGAGCCACACAGATGAACAGTAATGACTTGCTATGAGCACTGGGGATGGAGACTATGGCAGGTGGGCTAGGTAAACCATTTGGTTTTATGGGAAGTAGTCCAGGAGTCTTGGTGACTTGGCCCAGAGTCCCACATCCCTGATGGAAGAACTGAGAGCGGAGCCACCCAGCCATTCTCTCGGAGTGTGGCACTTCCCTGCTTTTGCTCCACTGCCATAGATTTATTTATTTATTTGTTTGTTTGTTTGTTTGTTTGTTTAGATTCACAGATATATTGCTGAGGAAACAAAAGGGATCGACTCACCAAAATTTGTAACACAATACTATTTGTATAAATTGATAATACTCACATAAGATTTTTATTCACCATTTATCTCTATGCCCAAAGAGGCTGATGTAAGATATATCAAGTAGTTTTTCAGTTTCTAACTTCATTTTTTTAATTAATTTACTTATATGTAAATTTCACATTTTTGCAATCCCAGGGATTGCCCCCCCCTCCCCTCTCCCCACTGCCATAGTTTTAACCTCTGGCTGCAAGTTTTACCTCTGGCCACCCCGAAGGGCCGCAGGTGTGGGGTGGGGGTGGAGGCCAGTACTGTTCCCCTTGTTGTCCACTTCAGTCTTAGCTGTGTTTTCTCAGATGAAACTTGTCTCGGTGTTCTCTGGTGGCAGTCCTCACAGCAGCCTGACCATTTTCCAGGGCTGTGAGCCTCTGAGCTGGGCCTGGTACGCTTGAGGGAGGTCCTATCAGATCTGCAGTCTAGGTAGTGTGGGTTCCCCCCCACCCCCCCAGCTGCTGCTTGGGGATGCTGTCTTTCCCTCCAGTTGGCTCAACATTGGGGAAAGCTGCTTTCCATACCATACACATTCTGGACCCTCTGGCTGGCTATGGTCTGAAGGGGTACTGCAGCAGTCCCTGTCTGGGATGGCAATATCTGCAGGGTGGGAAAAGTAGAAAGCCTGTGGCCAAGTCTCTCAAGCTGGACTTGGAAAGGACATCCTTTCTGAATAGGCTGATTAGAACCTTTACTACGTTCAGTTCAAAGGGAAAGCTCTGTGGATGCGTTTAGGGATACGGGGTGATCTCTGAGCAGTGAGGGCAGACATGGCACAAGAAGCATCCCTGGTTCCTGTTCTGTGCTGAGTGTTCTGTGAGGCTCTGGGCATACATTGCCCCATTTGACAAACACGTGGACCCTGTGAGGTTTATCCGCACTTTGCAGATAAAGACATTGCAGCTCAGAGAGATTAAGAGACTGAGTAGAGGTAGTAGCTGGTGGACGCTGGGTTGTTTGGTCTTTGGAGCTCAAGTTCTGAATTTCACAATTGCTTCTGACAGCTGGGGGGATTCTGGTGTGGATCGTTGCTACTAAGCTTTAGGAAATGACCACTAACTAACAGCACCAGACAGGGGCACTTGGTGACTCAATTCTAGATGACCGGGCCTATAACTGACCACTCCCGGACAGTGCAGCTTCTGAGCTGGGGTGTGTGCCTGCTTCCTTAAAGTCTGCCCCTGCACATTCTCAGAGACAGGTCTCCGTTAACAAACTGTGATGCAACCCACCCTATGCTGATCTCATTCTGAGAAATGAGAAGCTGCCTAGAGATCACCTTACTCATGATTTTTTAAATGAATACCTGCCTATTCTTTCTGAACAGTTAGCTCCTCTCAGTTTAACCTTCTCCTTTAAAAAAAATATTTAAGAAGTAAATGTAATGATGTATAAAAAATACAAGAACAAAAGAAAATGATAATAGAAGTAATGCCACTTCTCAGACTTAATTCTAATGAACTTTTGCTGTGTGTCTCTCCAGTGTTTCTATTCTCTGCATTTGTCCACAGATGTCCACCTATGTGTTTGTGCAGTAGACAAAAGCATTGCTTTATAAGTGTCCTCTGTGTGTATTTCTATGCATAGACAAGTGTCCTTGTGGCTGCATTGTGTGACCATACCCTGAAATTGTCTACCCAGTTCCCCAGCGCTGGCCACTAAAGGCGTTCTCCTAGTCGTGTTATCATAAATCATGCGGCAGTCAAGTCTCTCCCTAGAAATGGAATTCGCAGGGTCAAAGTGTATGAACACATTTAACGTCAGTGCTATTCTTGAAAATCTTTAGAGCATAATATATTTCCCCCTCCACAGAAGGAATGCAGAATTTTATTAAATGACAGCCTTTTTGCATTTTCCCCTTTGCAGCTGCATCTCAAGCCACCCTGGGCTTGAGGAATGTTAACAGGAGACAGAGCTGAGGTTCTGGGAATGTGGGAGTGTGGGTTCTAGCTTTGTGGTTGCCTTCAGCAACCTCTCCCTCCTCCCACCTCCACACAGAGCCAATGAAAAGAATGATCTTTCCTTGCTTGGAGACAGCAGAGGGAGGGCAAGGGTTCAGTCTTGGTGTCTGGGAACTAACAATGTAAAGAGTGTAGGGTGAGTTCCTTATTGCCTGAGGCTTCTAATAGGCACCTTCCAGAAAGGTAGCTTAGGTTTCTTCACCAACCACACAACACATTGTCCAAAGAGCTGTTTGGGTATATGACATTGGGGTTGAGTTGGAAGACTCCTGGATTGCTAAGGTAAAAGGGCTGCAAAGGATCTTGGAATTTCCATCTGGTCCAGCTCTCTCATCTTGCAGGTGAGGATACTGAAGGGTCTGGAGAGGAAGTCACTTAATGAGGAATGACTATTAGGGAATTAACCTTAACAATGATTAGAGAAGAGACAGTAGTTAATAAAGGAGCACTGAATTGGGCTCCCTTATTTTAGCGAGACATTATACTACCTTGACTGACAGCAAAGAGCAGCCTGCCATTCCATCCTTCTGTGCTGGGGTGCGTCCTTGGTCTCAAGAAGTTTGCTGCAAGAAGAAGCAATTGGGCTTGTTTTCCCAGCCTCATCGTAGTGTCTTAGGAAACCTGGGGACTGGAGAGATTCTTGGGGGCTAGTCTGGATGTCCTATGGATATGGGGCTTATTTTAAAAACCACTTAGTCCAATGGACTGGCATGACCTGAATGGACTCTGAATCTTTAAACCTGTCTGTACTTTCTAGGGCTTCTCATTCTTCCACTGAAAGATTGCCTGAGACTTGGGTAGGTAACCCTTATAGAGTCTTAAGTTTGTGCAGATTTTCCATCTTATATCACCATACTTTGTTGACTTTAAAGTCAAGACAGTATTACCAATTGTTTATGATTGCTTCTAGAAGATACAGTCTTTTAATCTAAGTATCTTTGTATCTTGGCTCTCTCCCCTATTTTGGACAAGAGGAGATACAGAGGCCTACTCCAGGGACGGATGTGGGGATCAAAAATGCTTTGTCATTTATTCCCAGGCATGACTGTTTCTCATCTGCATTGAAAAAGTCACAGTTCAAAATGCTGCCACATATGAGACATATTTACATATAGCTGTGTTTCTCTGTTGCCCTGGTTTTGGTGGGTGGCAGTGTGTTTTAACTGGGCGGATTGCTTTTCAAAATAATGGAGCTGAAGTCATCATGTTTGTTGGCTGTTCCCTACCCCCTTTCATTTTTCCACCCTCAGAATAATTGTATGAATGAATTAAGACTTGTGTTTAAATTTTTTTTAAAGGCGGAGGTGTGGTGATGGTGGTGGGGTAGGGACACATAATGCAGTATGTTAGGAAAAATAGCTTCTTATGCAGCAACTTGAATCTGCAACCTATTGATCTGAGGGTGTTGCTTCCTTCAAATCTGAGGTGAGCTGACTAGAGAGTGATGGGGATTTCTTTGGCAGAGTATCTAGAGGTCTTGAGCCCCAGTTTAGACAATTAATTTGAGTTTGGTTTTGATATGCATAAGCAGGACTCACTCTCTATACTCATGGTGCACCCTGAGTTTTGCTGGCTGGGAAGAAGTTGTAGGTTATATCTGAAAAGTGACCTGAATGTTCTCAGATCCTTGAAAAGGATTAATTTAGTCTTCTCTGTATTGTATTCTGCAAGAGGCACATGTGAAAGTTGGCTTTAGGGAATTGAGGATGTGTTACAATAGCCATCTACCTCCTGGAGACCCCAGAAGGTAAAGTTTTGTGTTTTATGTATTCATTCATTCATTCGTTCGTTCGTTCATTCATTCATTCATTTTTAGACTAGGTCTTGCTATTTTTGCCGGTGGAACCGCAGGCTCTCGTTGCCTGGGGTACCACAGACTCAAGCAATCCCCAGCCTCAGCTTCCCAGGTAGCTGGGATTACAGGGGCGCACCACCACACCCAGCTATTTTTTTGGAACTAGGTCTCACTACAGGCCCCAGGCGGGACTCAAACCGCGATCCCTAAGCCCCGACCGCTTCATAGGCTGAAGCTTACAGGCACGAGCCACCATGCCCGGCCCAAGTTTTGTGTTTTAAAGACTCTAAGAAGTCCTGTAACAAGGGTTTCTTGCCCAAAGATATCTTTTTTCTTTTGAACTTATTTGGCCAAAGACTGACTTAAAGCAAAAGCAGAAAGAGACCAGAAGTTATAGGCTGTTTCAGCCCCTGTTGCCTTTGTGTATGCTTTTAGGCTGCTGAGGGTCCATGGCAAGTTTCAGTTAAAGTTGGGTGGGGTGAGGAGAGGCTGGTGACCCTGGAGACTTATGAGGCCCAGGGAGGCAGAGTGATTGGGCACCGTGCTAACACTCTAAGATGTATTTTACTTAATCCTTGAAAGGAGGTGAGGGAAAAGGTGCCCACCACCAGCTTTGTGCCTGGTGTCTTAATGCCCTGCCTCCTCCTGGCCCAGCCTACCATTTGCCTGATGCCAGGGACAGGCTCATTCACAGTCCTCCAGAAACCTCATGACCTTGCTAGTGGGCAGAAAACAATCCAAGAGAAATGCAGATGTCTGTGGGTGTGTTGAGCCTGGAGCTGCTGAGGGCAGGGGAAGGGCTGGGCTGCAGACAAGGAATGCTTTTTAAAACAAAAAGGAAATGCTGGCTCAGAATGGAAAGGAAAGGAAGCAGCTTCCTGTTTCTGGGGCTGACTTTTTCAAAGGAGGAGTTCTCTAGCTCCTTGACCAGCGGAGCCTGGTCCAGGAGGGCCACCCTAGGTGTTAGCCAGCTGCCTGAGGTCTCAGAGGTAGAGTACCAGTTCCACCCCTCTTCACTTTCCCCAGATAACTCATCCAGTGGTGTGTGGTTTCCAAAATGAATAGCTATACAAAAGTAATTAAAAATGGGTATTTCATTAGTAGCCAACTTTGACTTCTATTGCAAGCTTCCTCCAAGCCTGGCTCCCTGCTAAGGACTTTTATGTGACATTTACTCCCCATAATGATGTTGGGAGGAAGCGCCTATTGTTATCTCCATTTAAAGATGAAGAAACTGAACCACAGAGAGGTTAAGTGACCTCAGAGTCACAGCTGGGGAGAGACTGAGCTGGGCATTGAACTTGGACAGTCTTAATTACCTGTCTGTACTTCCTGGCTTACACCTGTAAATTCTCTCTCCTCTCTTCCAAATGGAAAATATGTTCGAATAGTGTTTTTGAGACTGAAATTGGATAACAAAATAAGCAAAGCAGGACACTTAACTAAACTTTTAAGAAATGAGAGCAGCCAGCCCTTTAAACCCAGCCACTCATCAGGTTTCATCCCAGCCTGTGTGAGTAATAATGTTAAGAACAAACTATCTTAAAAAGAGGCAAGAATAATATTTATTCACTAAAAGAGACAAAATAGACAAAAAGTCACTGAGGGTAAAAGGACCCTCTTTGATTATCTTACTGCACAGTCTCTAGTCCAAAAGCTACACATGGGTCCTTCAGCCACGTGCATCCACAAAATGGCAGCTGCCCCAACTTCAAGCCAAATGAAGAAAACAAGATGGCATTGTCGATCCTCCTTCAAAAGGCACAGCTCCAGCATTCTTTTTTCTTCAACTGTGAAGCAACCCGAACCATGAAGACTTTCTCAGAACAGCAGCAGCCATCACTTCAGAAGTCTCACAATGAAAACAGCAACATTGCAAGTTTTCATCAGATCTCTAGACGGTTCCCTAGCTTTGTAGTTTTAATGTTGAGGCAAATTTTCAAGTACCACCTTTCCAATTCAGCTTACATAGGTCACAAATTTCTCCGGCAGGCTCCAATTGCGATCCCTGGCCCCGGCCGTGGCTTCCTAGGCTGCCACCTACAGGCATGCGCCACCATGCCTGGCCAATGGCTGCTATCTTAATGCAGCATTACCATGCTAGGGCCATGGCCCCCAATTTTACCATATACCCCTATCAATACTAGTGGCTTTGGAGCTCCAGAAGGCACCCCCAAAGTCTGGATCCAACTGTAGTGATTTTTAGGTGAAGTGCTTAGGTTGAGGTTCATATTTTTTAAAAACTTTATTATAGAAATGCTCAAACAGAGCCGGCCACGGTGGCACATCCTTGTAAGCGACAGCTTATGGAGTCACGGTGGGATCTGGGGATCACTGTTCGAGTCCCACCAGGGGCAACACAGCGAGACCTAGTCCCAAAAAATAGCTGGACCTGGTGGCACACACCTGTAATCCTAGCTACCTGGGAAGCTGAGGCTGGGGATTGCTTGAGTCTGTGGTACCCCGGGCAATGTGAGCCTGCGGTTCCACGGGCAAAAATAGTGAGACCTAGTCTCAAAAAAAATGAGTGGCCACTAGTGGGCCTGGTATTGAGAATGGTACTGCGGGGCATGTGGCCATAAGGGAGCAGAGGGCCCTGGGAGGTTTTCTGCACCAGCCTTCATAGGAGCATAACTGCTCCTACCCCAGCACATGGAGAGGAATCTTTTCCTTTCCCAATGAAATGACCACTGCAATTTCCTGCCCCGAACTCTGGCAGCCTGGATGTAGGGAGGCCTCATTGTCTCAGCTGAATCTGCTGTACCTGAAACCCATTCTCAGATGGTGAATGGAGAGAGGGGGCACACCTCCCCTGCCCCACAGTCCAGCCAAGACTGAGCTTCGCCACTTCAGAGTGGGTGGACCACCAGACCCCACGGCCACACTGCAGTTGCTCTTTTCCAAGATGCTCATGTTCCCTCTTGTACATTTCCTCATCACTTTATCCACAAGCCATGAATTTATTTCACCCTGCATTTACTGAGCACCACTTGCGGGCACCTGGGAGAAGAGTTGATGAGTACAGGCGGACCTCCTTCTCCAAAAGCTCCCAAAGAGCCCTGGTGTCAGCAGCTCCAGCCTTGAAGCAGGATCCCGTTTCCCCCAGGGCCTGTGGCTCTGCTCAGGTCTCCCATCAGCCTGCTCTCACTGACTACTTTCATTTCTTTTCTCCGTGGTCTCTGTCTCTTACCTCAACAGAGGTGGGTTTTTTTTTTTTTTTGTGTGTGTGTGTGTTTTCTTTTTGCTGTATTCTCACAGGTGTCCTATCACTTTTGGCTAGCTGCTTCAGCTCTGTGTTTGACCTCCCAAATGCACTCATGGTGTCATGGAGAGGTATGGAGTATGCGTTTATGGGTGTGCATGGGTTCTGGGATGAGAAGGTCACAGTCACATCTTGATTCTTCCTCGCTAGCCCTGTGACCTTGGATATGTTCCTGAAGCTCTCTGAACTCCAGTTTTCTAATGAGTTAAATGGGGATAAGATTAGGTTTATTTTCAACATAGATGACATGCTGAGATATGGAAGGAGGTGCTGGTACTTCAAGGAATTCCCTATTGCTTTTTCATTTCCTTTCACTTAGCATTATTCTAAACTGATTCCCAGATCCCCTGGTGTCTTCCTTTTAGTCATGTTAATTGCTGTATGATATTCCACCCAGCTGATATGCTGTAATTTGCCAAAGCATTTCCCCTATTATTGGACATTTTGGTTGTTTCCAGATTTCTGCTATTATAAACAATATGACTGGAATAATTTTTGTTCAGGCATCTCTTTATTTTTGTTCCTATTCTGAATTCACTTCCTTGGGGTAATTTCCAGGAATGAAATTACTGGGTCAAAGAACATGGATTTTTTTTTTTTTTTGTAATAGGAATTGCTAAACTATTCTGTATGTGTTTTAAAGGATAACAATCTTAAAAATTATACTCCTGAGTGAATAGCTCATATTTCCTTTAGAATCCTTTCTGGCCTTTGTGCACTTCTTCTCTCATCCTTTTTTGGGGCCTTGTTAAATTCTCTCCTTTCTTTCAACAGTTTTACCTAGGTGTTATTGAAGAATGAGGCAGGGTGGGAGGGAAGCAGGGAATAGGGGGATGAAGGTCATTCATTCCTCATATAAAATTTGCTATTTCTCTCTTTTGTTCATTCAGTGATTATTTGTTGAGCATCTACTATGTGTCAGGCACTGTTTTAGGCACTGAGACAAGAGCAGTGAAGAAGACAGAGTGCTTTCTTTAATAGAGAATGAAAAAGAAAAAGGAAAAGAAATTAATAAAGAAAAATAGTCTGAGAAAGGAAAACTAGAAGTGGGTTAGCATGATGGGGTTAGGGAGTTTTCTTCTTTAGACTGGGTGGTTGGGAATGGTCTCTCCCAGAGAAGGTAATGTTTACACTGAATTTTAAGAGATGAGAAGGGAGCAGACCCATGAAAACCTGGGGGAAAATATACCAGGTGCAAGGTCCCTGAGGTAGAAACGAGGTTAATGTGCTTCAGGACCAGAAGTCAGATAACACACCTGAAACACAGAAGGAAGTGGTAGAGGTAAGGATCATGGTTGGCTCAATAGTCAGGTAGGCAGGCAGGGACCTGTGGCTGTTCTCATAAGGTTGTGCCACGGTAAAGAGTCAATCTACTAATTCAACAAATAGTTGTTGTCCCGCAGTTATGTGCCAGGCACAGTTCTGGGGTGTATGCGTGAATGAGAACCCTTAGAGGGGGAGTTTGTAGATGAGTAAGTCGATAGAAGGTGCTCGTGAGGTGTGAATGGAAGGCCCATTGTGCCGCTGGCTGAGTCATCTTACATCCTGAGGTGTGCACAGACTCGGGAAATGTTTCTTTGAACCAAGCTGTACTCTGTGGTGCCAGCCTTCACCATGTTAACTGAAACTAGGTTCTCTGCCTGGCAGTCTCGGCCTGGTGGGGAACCCTGGACCTCTGCCAGGGAAGGGGCCCTGAGAACTGAGGTTGCCAGCTCAGAAGTGGGGCTGCTGACACCAGGTGTGAGTAGGTAGGCACCCGCTTATGGGAAACCGGTATGAGAAATAGACACGGGAAACCCCCTTCTCACCAAGCTGTTCTGTGCTGCCTGTTTTCCCTGCCTGGGAACTCTGATTTGTGACTTGTTGGGAATACAGACTTGGGGGCATTGTGCCTTTCTACTTTTAGAGAGGGCAAAGAGCGAGGATGTGAACCCTGAGCAGGAACTTTAAAATACCCAGTTTTGGGGCAGCCTAGAAGGTATTCCTTTCATGAGTGGTAGAGAGCCTTGGCAGCTCTAGGAAATGGGCCTAATGGAAAATGGCTGCCACTTTTTTTGGAGGAGGCAGGGTGAGTCCTAAGCTACAGGTGCTCTGATGCCATTGAGTTAGGAAGCTGCCTTTGACTTGCTGGCCCCTTGGTTGCCTGACATAGGAGCTGACATACGAGCTGTTGCCAATGGGAAGGGAAGACCAGATCCTAGGAATACAACAACTGGAGTTCCCCATCCTCTCCTTTCTTAGTTTTGCCTAATCTGAGAAGGACTTGTGCAATTTAAACACATGAAGCTTTTTACAGGAGTTCTCTCAGTTCCTCAGCAGTGATAGCTTTATTACCCATTTTGTAGATGAGGAGCTAGAGCTCAAATCTGACTTGCTCTGAATCACATTTGTGTTCATTTCATCGCACCCCTCAGAAATCCACTTGTCCTTGGATATTGTCGAGCAGAGAGGCTTTGGCTATGCTTAGCATTTTGGAAGAAATAATACTGGGTAAAGAAGGGTTAGGAGGCCAGGTACGGTGGCTCGTGCCTGTAAGCTTCAGCCTATGAAGCGGCCGGGGCTAGGGATCACGGTTTGAGTAGCGAACCCTGGGGCCCGTAGCGAGACTTAGTTCCAAAAAAATAGCTGGGCGTGGTGGTGCATGCCTGTAATTCCAGCTACCTAGGAAGCTGAGGTTGGGGATTGCTTGAGTCTGTGGTACCCCGGGCAACGTGAGCCTGCTGTTCCATGGGCAAAAATTAAAAAAAAAAACAAAAACAAAACAAAAAAAACAAACAGAAAAAACAAACAAAAAAAAGAAGGATTAGGAATCCTCTCCTTTTTCACACCACTTGACCAGGCTTCCCTCAATGTTGTCAGAAGGAGAAAACGACTAGGCTATCAGAGTCAGGATTAGTGGATGACCCTTTGTGGGAGTGAGAGGAGGATGGCTCCTGGTTGGGAAGGAAGATGGAAGAGAAGCATTCTTTTGTAGGGGTGGGGTGGGGAGACGGGTTCTTAATCACTTTCCATCTCAGAGATGGAAAGTTCTGTTCTGAGGTGCTCTGGCTAGAAGGCAGCTCGGTAGCTCACGCTTGGACCTGCTGGACATTTGCATTTTAGATGTGGGTGACAAATCTGTGGAGAAAGAAGTCAGTCCCTGGGGAGATTCCCCTTGGCAGCACTGTCTTACTTGGCTGCGGGTGAGATGACAGAGCAAGGAAGAATCCATCAACAAATGGAGACTTGTTTTTTTTAGGGGACAGGAAGCTTTTTTTGTGGTTGGCCTGGTGGTTTGTGAGGAGAGGTGAGCATTAGAGACAAAGCTCAGGGCCAGTCTTGCAACTGTCTTTCTGACAATTTAGAGAGTTTTAGGAAGTAGTTTAAAAAAAAAAAAAAAAAAGAGAAACTAAAAGCCAGAGACTCATTTTCTTGCAATACCTGTGTGCAGACAGCCATGTGTGCAGATAGCATGTATGCTTTGACTTGACCAGCCCTCTCTCCTTTGACCCTAAACTAGAGGGATCTTCTCTCTATTCTTGGGATTTTCTGTCTATTCTTAGAAAAAGAATTAGAAAAAGAAAATGACCAGACAGTGTCTTGGACATCTAGCAGCTTAAACTGAACTTCCTCTCTAGCCCTGTTTGGTTTGAGCAGTTTCCTGGTCTGGCAGGATTTGTTTGCTTAGCACACAGCTTGTCAAAGCCCCAGTCCCAATTGTCAGAGCAAACTGGCCCCTGTCATCCTGTCAAACTCAGGTGTGCTGGTGTTCTGAAAGTCAGACCTGCTGCTCTACTGGAGAAGTGGAGCAGAAGTGGGCTCCTGGGAGCTGCTGGCTGGCCCTTATCACTCCTGCCTCCTCTTCCTCATTTGTTCTAGAAAACTGCTGGTTCACAGGCTGCTTCTGTAAGGTCAGAAGGTGAGCAGCACCCTGCAGTAGGTATAAGCAGTAGGTATAACACAGGTTCAGGTGCTCAATGACCTGGGTTCAAACTTTTCTCCTTTCCTGGCCAGCTGTGTCTCTTTGGGCAAGTTGCTTAACCTGTCTGAGCAACAGTTTCCCCATCTGTAAAAATAGAAATTACAATTGGATTGTTGTGTATAGTAAGTGAGATGAACCATATAAAGCACAATGCCTAGCATGGAGTAAGACTCTTGTTGTATTACGTTACTATTTGTTTTTTCGACAGGTATTTAATTAGCACCCTCTGTGGATTGGGCACCCACTGTGGACTGGGAACTATAAGCATTTCTAAACATTGGGGAAATGACAGTGAGCAGACTGCACAAAAACACAGCTTTGTGAAATGTACATTTTGATGGTGAGGTAGAAAGTTAATAAATAAAACACACTGTTAAATGACAAGTAAGCTATGGGAAAAAATGAAAGTAAGGAAGAGCACCAAGAGTGAGGAGTGCCATAATTTTCACAAGGGGTCAAGATGGCTTTGCAGAAAATATGATGTTTGGGTGAAAGCTGGACGGGGTGGAAAGGGATGGCAGGAGGAACTCTTTGGAACATTGGAAACTGAGGTCCAAAGGGTGAGCCTGGGTTGTTGGATACTCTCCAGGAGGGTGGAGCACTGGGGTCAAGGGAGGTGGTCATGTCTTCCTAGTGAAACTTGTGGAACTCAAGGAGCAGCCCTCAGGTGCCATCTGCACTCACATCATGCTGAGCTTGGAGTCTTGGAGGCAGGAGAGAGAAGAGAACAGAAGGTCATAGGATAGCAGGGCCTGTGCGGCTCATCTCACGCTGGCCTCTATCCTGGAGAATTAAAAAGGGGTTTGAAACTTGGCCTCTTTTGGTTTAAAAGAATGGAGTTTGGGGCTGGGTGTGCTCATGGATGGGCTACCCAAACCCTGTTGCTGACCTGCTGAAATTGCACTTGGGTAAGTTCTGTTTTGCATCATGTGGGTAGAAGCAGGGCCGTGGGCCATGCTGGAAGTGGGTCTGCCATGCACTGAGGGTATCACGTGGGCAGTCCACTGCTTTTCTTCCACGAGCATTCACTGAACACCCATGATCCTAGGTCCTGCCTCCAGCCTCCTCATCTGTAATATGTAATACCAGATGAGGGTTGGTCCATTATCCCCAGCGAGTTAACCTAATAACTCCCCAGGGAGTCATTCAGTAAAAAAGTAAAGCAACATTTTTAAGGATTTTTGCATTACCTGTAATACAGGAAAAAAGTGAAAAATTGATATCCAGCATCAAAGGGATGGTTACACACCCTTCGATGTACACCTGGGGCAGTACAGGATGCCGTTCATGGGGAGATAGGGTAAAACATGGCTGCATTCATGGTATCACACGAAGCGAAAACATACGCAGTGCAAGATTATGTGTATCTAGTTTTGGTAAATATGTAATGCCTGCAGATGTAAAAACCAGAAATGAGTTATGGGAGGAGGGACTGCTGTTTTTTAATTAGTTACTTTACTGTCATTATTTTCACTCATTTGCTCACTGATGTGATGAACTTTCATGGGCCTGTCACATTTGATTGCTGGAGCTAGTGCTCAGATAGGGTTGCGGACCCATCCCAGGCTACATGAGCTGCTCAGCCCCTTCCTTTCTCTGTACTCCAGGGTCACAGGCTAATACTGTGGGTGTGGTGCAAAACTCAAAAAAAACTGAGACTTGGTCCTGCAGGTCCCCCATGGTGTCAGGCCTATGTTGAGTCAATCTTGGATTCCTCTGAGAAGCAGAGAAGTTTCCAGAACCTGTATCCCCCCCACCTTGGAAATGTAGTAAATATGTACATTGCTATTCTTAGCAAGCAGTTATCCAGAGGGCAGAGCTTTCCTCAAGTCTTTTTTTTTTTTTTTTTTTTTTTTGAGGCTAGGTCTCGCTATTTTTGACCATGGAACTGTAAGCTCACGTTGTTGGGGGTACCAAGGACTCAAGCAGTCCCCAGCCTCAGCATCCCCGGTAGCTGGGATTACAGGCGCGCACCACCACGCCCAGCTATTTTTTTGGAACTGGGTTTTGCTATGTTGCCCCGAGAGGGACTAAAACTGTGATCCCTGGTCCCCACCGTGGCTTCCTAGGCTGCTGCTTACAGGCATGCGCCACCATGCCCGGCCTTCCCCCAAGTCTTGTTGCCCAACTTGATCTGGTTGCCCAGTTACTTTTCAACCTTCCAAAGAGGTATCCCTGTCCTGACCTTGGGCCCTTTGGTAAGGAGCCGTCCAGGAAGGAGAACTCCTGTTTGGGCCCTGCTGTCTCCAAGGTGGCAAACACTCACTGGAATGGATAAGGGTAAACACTGCCCTTGCCACTGCCCAGGGAGTCAGTGGTTGAATCACAGAGACTCGTGTGGAAATGTTGGGCATCCACTTACAGTTCCACATTCTGAGAAAAGTCCTCTGGGTGTTGGTCAGTGGTGCTGGTGAGGAGGACTTCTACCACTAGATCAAACACTCATTAAATGTTCTCTATGTTCTGTCTCGAATGGCACCAAGAATACTGTTACTCCATCAATCGTTTCGGCCAGTCTGGGTGATTGTTCTGGTCTCCGTTGCATAGGAGGGAACTGAGGCCCAGAGAGGTGAATTAGCTCCTGAGGTCACACCACTGGCCACAGAGGTGAGATTCAAGTCGGATCTGGCTGGTTATAAAGCCCACACCTTTGCAGTTTTTGTTACAGCTTGCTCAGCTGTGGAGATATGCAAGATCTGGCTATGGGCAAAAGTGCAGCCAGAGGACCCCTCTCTCCTCTCCCTGACACTCCCCAGCACCCTTCCCAGAATGCCACCGCACCTCCCCTTGGCCACACTACCCCTCTAGTAGCCACACCAAATGTTTCGGGAGCAGTCTCGTGCTCTCTCTGAAGGGTTTATACCTCTTCGCTTTATAGGAAGGATTTCCTGTCTCTTTAAAGACAAAGCCTGCGTGTGGCCTCTTTATCCAGAAGTCCAAGAGCATGGTACATGGTAAGTGCTGACTAGTTAAGTGAGGGTGTATTGTAATCAGTGCTAAATTAACCTTAGGAGGTCCCTGGAGGAATCACTTGAGTCACTGCAGAAGGAGATCTGGTGTGGCAGTGGGGTATGATCTCTGGGACCAGACATCCATTCCTCTGTGGACTGTTGCCAACCCCGGTCAAGTTATTTTACTTTTCTGGGTGTCTGTTTCCTCATCTGTAAAGCATTTCCTCATAGTGCCCCTGTGTTAGGGCCATTGGAGGATGAAGTGAGCAAACAGGTAAAGCTTGTGGCCAGGGCCAGTGAGTCCTGGATAAGTGCCGGTTATCATTGTTTATGGTTACCGTTATGCACAGGTTAAGTAGAGCTGGACTGGTGGGAGAATCTGCAACTCTAGGTTAGGGTTCTGACCCTGACTGTCAAGCCACCAACCTTATGTAGCTGTGGGTGTAGACTGGGCCAGGGTGTGATGGGAGAGGGCTATGTGAAGGGTAGGGATGGAGGGTTGATCTTCCCAGGAAGACTGGATGTGTTTAGAGGCAGGAAAGTCTTGGGCAGAGGCGGGCCTGAGTCCCAGTTCTCACTGTTACCTTGGACAGGTCTCTTTACTTTCAGGGAGCCCATTCTAAATGTAGGAAATGAGAGTGGTAAATAGATATTTCATGGGGTCATGGTGGGGATGACAAGAATGGGATTGATGCTACAAAGCATGAGATGTTATGGGCACCCAGCGACTGTCCTTTCCTGGGGGCAGAGGGCCACTCTCAACCTTGCCTGAGTGCCCCAGAACTATGTCAGCAGGGAGAGGGTGCCTGTGCCTCTGGTCACTTTCTAGTCTCAGCTCCAGCACATGAGCTGACCTCCTCCCTTTTGGTTCTGAAGCAGGCCAGGTAATGGGCAGACTGGCCATTGCAAGTCAGATAACCCTCCATGTTCCCCTCTTCTGACTGCCAGGCCCCTTCCCTGCCCTTTGAGCATCATGGAGGTGAATGACAGGCACTTGGAATGGCCTTCAGGTGTCCCCTCAAAAGTAGTGGTTTCTTGGTGAAGCCCCTGGTGGGGGGTGGGGAAGAACTTCATGGGTGTGAACTGCCAGTGCAGGAGAGAGTGGCAGCCATGGATCCAGAGTTGAAATGATTGTTCCTAGACCTCTGTACCTACAATATGGTGAGACCCCAAACCAGTGTTGGGGTTGAGGGTCACTGACTAATAGAGAAGAGCTACACCCATAAGCCTCACTGATAGTTGGGGTCACCTGCCAAGGTGACCTGTGTTGCTGGAGCATTGGGGGTTGTATAACACTCTCTGAAGGATACTGGCTATGCAGACAAGGGGATGGTGGGTACCTTAGAGAGGAATCCAGAGAATGGGTTTTCTTAGCCTTCTTGGTGTGTGTGTGCGCCTTTATGTGGGAGGTCTGCGCGTATATAGATATTCTTGATGAAGTCAGGGAAAGATTTAATAGTGAGTGGTTCCATTAAAAATAGAAGTCAACTCAAGTCACCCTCTGCTGAGAAACCTCCAGGGGGTCCTGTTCCACAAGGTGAAATAACCCTAGTCAAGGCCAAGTATGCTTTTTTCCTCCCAAGTCTCACTCCTTCCAGCCCGCTGGCCTCCTTCCTGGTCCTTGAGAGACAGACTCCTTGAGCACACCACACCGTCTGTTCACTGTTGCCTTGGAGCCTTTGCCCCTTAAATAGTCTTCCCTGCAGGTGCCTACCAGTGACTTTCCTGAGTGAGTGGTACCTCTGACCCACTACTTGGTCCCCATCAGCTCCATTTGCCCCCACATGCCATGCTGTTGATATGCACCTTATGGCTTCCTTGTTGACATCTTCTTTCCTCACTGGAATGATGTTCCATAGGGGAGAGATTTTTTATCTGTTTTATTCACTGATATATCTTCAATGCCTTAACAGAGTAGACTCTAGTAATATTCAAATACAGGAGAGAAAGAAGAAAGTATAAGGGAACTGTCATGGCTAGTGTGCTTTGACTGATAGGAGTCCATTGGCAGTACCCCAGTTTTGGAAAATGGAGTTGTGGTCACAGCAGCCAGTCTCCAGTGAGTCTGGGTGAGAGCCCTCTTTCTTGTGTGTGTTTCCTTTGTGTCTCACTGAATAATACAGGGTATGTCCCAGACTTTTCCGATTAAGGTTGTAATAATCCTGTGATGTTGGCTTCTGAAAGAAAACAACTTTTGATTGATAGTTTTGTCACCCATTCAGCTATTATTGCTGACATTATTTGCAGTCTCTTGACTTTTTATTTTGTCAAATAGACCAGAGATTGAATGCCTGACCAAGTCCTATAAATTAGATACTTGTTTAAAATTCAAGTAAGTTTTTCTTTCTTTCTTTCTCTCTTTCTTTATTCCTTCCTTCCTTCCTTCCTTCCTTCCTTCCTTCCTTCCTTCCTTCCTTCCTTCCTTCCTTCCTTCCTTCCTTCCTTCCTTCCTTCCTTCCCTCCCTTCCTCCCTCCCTCC
>PVHY01026456.1:0-17260 GCA_004024945.1 Uropsilus gracilis
GAGGAGGTGGTGGAATCTGCAAATTGGATCATTCATGATTCCACTTAAAGTCCTTCAGGAGTTTCCCTGCTTGTTGGACTAAAACTTCAATTGCCTGTCCCCAGGCCATAAGATCAGGCAGGCCTGATCTGAACATCCTCCTCTACCAGCCTTGTGTCTCATGACCTCCCCCCACCCCCGTCCCCTACCTCGCCCACTGTGCTGCAATCTCATCAAGCCTCCTGTCACTTGGCTGACACCACAGGCCCTACACATGCAGTCCCCTCTGCCCCCCACAGCTCTTCTCTCCTCTCTGTCCCCACATCTCTTCTGATCTCTGTCTCAGTTTATATGTCATCTTCTCTCTAAAGGCTTAATCTGTCTATATCTGTTTACCTCCAAACACACATTCATTCCCCTCTCCCTCCGTTCCTCTTATTCTCCATCTCAGCCTCTGACCTCTTTTCTTTTGTCCCATTGATCACCATTTATAGGGGTCTAATCCCAACTCTCACCAAGCTTACCTGGTGTCCTGACTACAACACTCTCCTTGAAGGCAGAGGCTGCACAATTATATATGTCCTCAGGGACTGGAGATCAATAAATATTGTCAGAGGGATAAATGAGTGAGTGCTTGCACAATTGATAGGTGCTTATCAGATATTCGTTGATCTTAGTCCTCAATTCTGGAGTATATAATCTATCAGGTCTACAGCTCAGATAGTATTTCCCAAAACACTAGAGCCTGCTGCTCTAGCAAGGAAGGTAATCCTTGCCTTCATCAAGGCTCCATGAGCTCTCCAGAGGTCACACTAATTCGGGCTTGTGTGGTCCCAGGCAAGTGGGAGGGACTAGAGTTAGTCGATGGTGGCAGCCAGGGAAGTAAAACTCTGCTTGCAAGGGGACAGGCAGACTCAAAGGACACAAAGCTGTCCATCCCTCTGTCTCCAAACCATCCCATACCTGTAGAGACATAAAAATGTTCAAAAACAGATTCCTACCTCTCCTTGATTCAGAGTTTACCACAGAAACTTCCCCCATAACAAGGTCATGGCAATGACAGAAATAAGAACTATTCTGTGCTGCCCAAAGTTGGGGACAGGGGCAATGAATTCTTCCTGGAGTACCAGGGGAGCTTCCTGGTAGGGTCCATGCTTCTATTTGGTTCAGGAAAAGGAACGAAAGTTTATGATGGTGGAGAAAAGGGATAGAGTAGCTTTTATTAAATTGGAAAAGTTGGAGACCATAAAGATGAGAAACACTTGCTCCAAGCCTAACGTTGAAAAAAGAATGCTTAGTTTAAAAAAAAAAAAAAAGCTGCCTCAACAATCATTGCCAATAGATACTGACTAAACCTACCTTGGCTGCTGCCCTGAGAGTCAGAATGACTGCAGAGGTCTCCGCATGTTATAGGAAATTGGACACAGACATGAATCAGGTATTAATATTGCCTTCCTTGGAGAGTCCTTTTAAAGCAACAGGACACCCAAAGTACCCACCAAACACACACTGCCTCACAGGGAAGCACAGTATGCATGCGCCTGATAATGGGCATGATTTTTTGTTGTTGTTGTTTTTATTTTTGTTGCAATTTTATTTTTTATTTACTTATTTTTTTTTAATTTTTAAAATTTTTTTGTGGGAAGAAAGTTACATAGATAGGTATACATATTACAATACCATAATTATGAAATTATAATCATGCAAAATAATGTATTATTTACTGATGTGTGATTTAAAAGTTTCAAATACATCTGGAATGGCAAACATCAAATCCAGTGTACTGATTATTATATCTGGGAATGTATAATGGGGAATAGGATAGAAGAGATATCTACAGAGAATATCAACTATCTCTGTGATGGTTGTTCTTTTTTTGTTTTTTAATTTAATTTTTTAAATTTGCATATATATGTGTATTTATACTTATATTGCATTATTGAATTATTGTGTACCTAGGGTTTTCCCACTTCACTAACACCTGTTAACCATCCTAATCTTTTGTGCCTGATAATGGGCATGGTTATCTTGATAGATCAAATGTATGATGAGGTTGAGTTGTATTTTTATATTCTGAATGTATCCCTGAGAGTACAACAGACCCTTATGGAAACCTGCCCATTATTGTTTATTGAATTTGAAACATTTCACCAATTGAAATTACTCTAGCTTTATTGCTGTTACTTTGCTTTTATGAGCTACTGTAGATTATATCTATCAATTACCACCATTATGTCCTTGGTCACAAAAAAAAAAAAAATGAAAAGTACATACTATGTTAATAATGATAATCAACTGATGTTTACTGAGAACTCAAGTCTAAGTACCTTTTACCCAAGTTCTCATTTACTTGTGAATGTACAAGATAGTTCTTACCATTTCACACACAAAGAAGAGACATAAGAAAGGACCCTAGGTTATAAAACTGGCAAATGGTAGGGCACTTATTTTACAGAAATTTACAAACACTGTAAGGGTACATCAGAGTATGTGAAGTGTTGTATAAAATGAACTCTGCTTTAAGGAGTGTACAAAACAGCAAGTACAGTAAAACAAAAGACAAAAATCTAGAAGGAAGAGTTAGTGTGTGACAAGTAACATGAATACTCTTCTTGTAGAGAATTGGGGATTCACTCCTGGCAAAGCAAGTAACCACTGAGCTGGCTTTGGAAGAGGGCTACAACTTTAAGGATAAAGTATGAGAAAGTCCTTCCACACAGCCAAAATTATAAGTCAATATTCCCTAAAACAAGAATAATTAAACCAGAAATATTCAGGATCACAATTTCCTTTTATCATCAATCATTTTATCAATAAAAAGTTAGTGTATTTTATCTACTTATTCAGTATATTTTATCTACTTATTCACATATTTCATTGCAAGCCCAATCCACCATACTGATTTTTTTCAACACCTAAGTGAGTTGACAGTGAAAATCTGGATACTGCAGATAACTGTTTAGGACTAAATTCATGTGTCAGAGTTAATAAACAGGCTATTAAAGTTCTATCCTTCCTACTTAATTATGGTCAGTAATAAAGACTAAAGAGAAAAATGTCACCTTTTAAATAAGAAGATCCTCAAGTGGGGTTTATTCCAGGAGGCAAGAATGGTTCAATTGATTGATCTGAAAATCAATCATTCTAATTCACCACATCAACAAAAAAAGAGATAAAAGCGATACAATCATATGAACTGATGCTAAGAACGCATAAGATTCAGCATTCAGTTATGAAAATAAACAAATGCTCCAAGCAGTGGGACTAAATGGTATATACCTCAACATAATTAGCCATACATGACAAACCACTTACTCAATTTCTCAATGATGAAAATCTGAATTTTTTTCCTCACTAACATAAGACAAGGATGCCCACTTTCACCATGACTATTCAACATATATTGAATGTCCTAGATGGAGCACCTAGGCAAGTGAAAGATACTAAAGGAATTCAAATTGGGAGAGAAAGTAAAATTAGCACTATGTGCAGGCGAAATCAAAATATACATAGAAAATCCTAAGTACTCTACTAAAACACCAGTTGAAAAAAATCAGTTTATCAAATTGGCAGGTTACAAAATCAGTCTACAAAAATCACTGTGCTCCTACACACAAATAACGAACTAGAAGAAAATAAATCAAGACTACATTCCATGTTACAATCATGTCAAAAGAATTAAATACCTAGAAGTAAACTTAACCTCCCCAAAAAAAGGTAAAAGACCTCTACAATGAAAGTTATAATACATCGTTAAAAGAGCTAGAAGACACAAAGAAATGGAAAGATATTTCCTGTTCATGGATTAGAAAACTTATCATTAAAATTCCATCTTACCCAAGCAAATACAGATTCAATGCAATCTCATAGTTCCAATGACACTCTTTAAAGAAATCCCACAAAGGTCATTGAAATTTATATGGAATCACAAAGAACCCCAAACAGCTAAAGCAATCCTGCTGGCAGCAGAAGATGTTAGGGGCAGAGGGGTAGTAGGGGGGAGAAACAACAGTGGTTATCACACTCTCAGACTTTGAACTAATCTACAAATCAGTAGTAGTCAAAATAGTGTGGAACTAGATAGTATGGTGCTAGAACAAAAACAGAGTACAATGACCAATAAAATAGAGATCCCAGATACAGACCCACATCTGTATGGGCAGCTAATATACAACAAATGAACTACACATATCTCCTGGAGAAAGAAATTCTCTTCAATAAATGGTGCTGGACATACCATACTGGACAGCCATATGCAAAATAATGACATCAGAATACCAACTCACACCATGCACAAAAATTAACTCCACATGGATAAAAATAAAGAAGGTAGGGTCTGGAAGTATAAAATACAAAGAAAAGGTAGGCAAGACATTCCACAATATAAGCTTCAGCAATGTCTTGTGGATTTGTCTCCAATAGCAAGAGAAACAAAAGAAAATATAAATAAGTGAGACTACATCAGAATAAAAAAAGCTTCTCCGCAGCAAAAGAAACTATCACTAAAACAAAGCACCCTAGAGGAATTGTTTGACAAGGAGCTGATACCAAGACCTATAAAGAACTCATACAACTCAAAACAAGAAAACAATCCAACTTAAAAATGGGAAGAAGAGCTAAACAGGCATTGCTCCAAAAGAGCATAGAGATGGCCAACAGGCACATGAAAAACTGCTCAGAGAAATGAAAATAAAACCACAATGAGAATGGTCCATATCAAAAGAGCCAGAAACAAGTATTAGTGGAAATGTGAAGAGAAAGGAACTCTTGTACACTGTTGGCAGGAACTTTTAGATGGGTCTAGTCCCTAAGGAAAAGAGAAGGAAGATTTCTCAAAGTATTAAAAATTGATCTACCATATGACCCAAAACTTTCACTCCTAGATCTCTACACAAGCACAAAAACCCTAATTTGAAAGAAAACCAGCATGCCTATGTTTACTGCAGCACTATTTACAATAGCCAAGATATGGAAACAACCTAAGTGCACAAAAACAGACCAGTGAATAAAGAAAATGTGATATATACTTACACAACAGAATACTAGTCAAAGGTAGTGAGGTGGGGGGAGGAAACTCTTGCCATTTGTAACATAGATGAAACTGGAGGGCATTATGCTAAGTGATATAACTCAGAAGGAGAAGGGCAAATACTGGGCAGGCTCACATACATGGAATACAGAGAAATGAAAAAGAAGGGTCAGCTAAAACAAACCAATAATAAACTGAATGGAGACTACTAGAGGGGATGGTAGTGGTGGTAGAGAAAGTTGGAGAGAGGACCTAGTGGATATTTTTAAGGCGGAGGACTTCGGTGTCTTGGTAGAGGGGGTGTGCATGCACTTGAAGAGTGTGATCCTGCACCTCTAAATCACATGTAAATGAATGTTACCTGATTTAAAAAAATAATAATAAAGAAGAATGTCCTGTGATCAGATGGAGACAAGAATGTGATTGGCTAAGATTCTGATTCTGTTTTTGGAAGGCAGTTGGGAACCCCCATGTCCACCCTAAAGATCTGGTTCTATCAAAGTCAAATATCCAGAATGTCCTATGGCCCACCATGGTCAGTCAATCTGTCTACTTAGAACCACATGGTGGCAGGGATGGGAAAGGGGGATCTCTCTGCCACCCCCACCTATTCCCAGGGAAGTGGCAAACCCTTCCCACAACTTTGATGCTAGCAGCAGAAGACAGTCAGAGCAACAAGGAAGATGGAAGAAACGAAGGGCTTCCACAGCATTCCTTACTGCTGTGGGGCTCAGGCAGTGGGGATGAGCCATGATATGGTGCCCCAGGGTTCAATCTCATGTCTTCTGCACTTTCAGAGCATTCTGCACCCTTTCAGTTTAAAGGGGAAAGGGACATACTTTTCTACAATACCCCATGGAGACCAGGAAGAACAGCTGTTTTAAAACTCAGCACAAATAAGAGCAATTAGGCACAGAAAGGAATAATAATGTATACAAGACCAGACAGTTTATAAAAGCCAGAACTGTGACATTTCAACTAAGCCAAGGGGTGTTGTGAAATTTTCAAGGAAAATATTAATTTGTTCTAGGAGCAAATACATAAATACATATGAGCATATTGATATATAATATTACTTTTGGAGTTAGGGAGGGGATGGAGTAGAATGGAATAGAGGGCTGGGAGGATGAGGCTGAGCCAAGGGCTCCTCAGAGCAAAGCAATAATGATGAGACCTCTGGAGCTTGCAGGCAAATGAGTCTCCTGACTCCACTCCTGATGTCATTCTTGAATGAGGACTGTTTACACAAAGTTTGTCACAGAGTTCCCTCAAGCCATGGCAGTGTACCCAGATTTTCCCCAGCCAAAAGCAATCAACTGAGGACTGTGGGTGTTTGATTTTTATATAATAAATATAGGCTCTTCAGTGCAACCACCCTGCTCTCTGGATTTTTGTTTTTTCTTTTCATCACACTCTGAGATCCCCTCCTACACATCATATCATCTCTAGACAGCACAAAGATGGCACCGTTGTTAAGGCCACTCTGCTGAATTGCAAATATATATATCTTCCACTGCACTTGGCAGCTCCCTCCCCTACCACAGATCCCGAACAGAGCACTATAAATCAGCATGTTCTAAGCAGCTGAGCCAGAAATAACCGAAGAGGATACTTGGACCAAATGGAATGGGAATCCAGAATGAAGAATTTAAGCACTAAGGAAAAATGTATGATTAAAGAACAAAGATGAATTGAGCAGGAGCTGCTTTTATATTTCATGGAATAAAGTGATAACTTTGGGGAAATAATGTTGGAAGCATACCAGATACTAATTATTTTTCCCTGATACTTTTATTTTTATTACTCCCTGTCCCAAATGGATTACTATCTCAGGATCTTGCTAGTATTTGACTAATAAGAGCTAATGACAAAGTCAATGCCAACTGTATAGAGGCCATACCACATTCCAGAAGGAGTGTGCTTGATCCCACTGCTAGTTTCCAGAATATTCCAAGTGTTCCATGGAACAGGACAGGTGGGAAAGCCACTTCTTCAGCAGAGATGGAGGTTTGACCTTCTACCATTTCAAACCTTTTTTTTCATCTTTATGATATAAAAATCTAAAATAATAATAGATTTCAAGAGAATGCATGCATGCCTCATTGAAATAGCTATGCTTTAATTAACTAGGTCTCGACTATAGGTTAGGTAGAAACTGTGCTAAATGATTTCTAAATATTCAACCCTCTGAACAAGCCAATGATAGGTCTTATTTTTATTTATTTTATTCATGATGATATTAAGTAAACTGTCCAAAGCCATACAATTAGTTAATAGCTTGCCAAGTTCCAAACTCTGGTTGGTCTGATTCCAAAGATGTGCTTTTAGTCATTAGCAGGTACTGTAACCCCACATCTTGGCTAGAAGCAGTTCTCAGCTATGAATAACAAACTCCTGTCTTCTAGTTGAATCTAGAAAGAAATTGGTCAAAGGAGACCAGGTAGATGCCAGAGCCTCTATAAGAGCCAGGGATCCAGGCTGAACTTCCACACAGCCAGGAACAAAGCCACTTAGCCATCTGGAATTGAAACAGAAACACCGTTGTCGCTCCACTCTCACCCCTCACCATGCAGATCACGCCTGGGACAGACCAGGACAGTCTCCACTTAGGCTGTTGCAGAGGAACCCTCGGTCTGTACCACCAGTCCTGCCGGGACCTCAGCATCCCTGCACTGCCTGCCACTGCCACCCATGTCCTGGTTGACCGCATCTAATCAGCAGAGTGGAGATAAAATGGCTGCACTTAGGGAAAGGAAGTCTGGAAAATAGTCTGGGAATGTTTTGATTGGAAACCAACTTACATTATAGAAACTGTAAATAGAATAAGATTTAGGTCTACTAAAAATAGTGGTTTTTAGATAGGGTCTGCCATGCACAGAGCATGGTGCTAGACACAAGACTTTCAAGGATAAGGAAATATGGTCTGAGATCTGGCTTTGTAGGAATGGAATCTGATTGGATAAAGTGATCAACACCAAGGTAGCCCAAGGAAGAGGCTAGCAAAAAGAGCATCATGCACAATACCCATGAGCTGAAGCATGGAGGTGTGCTGGGTGAAAGCTATGACCAGATAGTTTGAACTCATAAGGCACAGCTGTCAACCACAAAGGTAGGGAGAGATGGGCAGAGATTCTGACCGTCATCCCCATTATAGCCCTAAAAAGTGTGAGGCAGAGAAGGATGACCACAGCATCCACCTCAGACAGTGGAGGGTCCGAGGTGCGGGAACTTACCATAAAGTGGTGTTCTTTTAGGGATTACGAAAGTGGGACAGCAAGGAGAAAAGGAGGCCACAATGAGGAGGAAAGCACAGAGCACTGTGATCATGAGAACAGGGAAGAAGACAGATGCCCAGAGTCCTAATTTTGGACAGTAGCCTAAGGAGGAAAGAAAGGTTGTCAGATTATGAGCAACCTGGGTATGAATCACAAACAATTTGTTTAAACAGTTAGAATTTGTGATGGAAATTAGCTGACTTGCAGAATCACCTAGAGGGCCAAAGGGTCAAGTTGGGAGTTTTGTGGCTACAAGTTATTTCCAGACTTCAATCAGGGACAGTTTTAGCAAAACCCCACTGTTGCTGCTGCTAGTGGGGTATGGAGAACAGGGGACCTTGTGCATCACTGGTGCAATGTAAACTAGCTCAGTCACTGTGAAAAACAGTATTGAAGTTCCTAAGAAAATTAAAAACAGAACTACCAGATGACCAGTAACCTCCATTTCTGGGTATTTATCCAAAGGAAATGAAATCACTTTGTGGAAGAAATATTTGCACCTCTATGTTCCTCACAGCTTTATTCACAATAACCAATACATGGAAACATGTAAAGAACATAAGTGACTCAACAAAAAGAAATTAGCCCAATGAAAAACTGAGCAGAAGCTAAATAGACACTTCTCCAAAAGAGACATAGAGATGGCTAACAGGCACATGAAAAAATGTCCATCATTGCTTACTGTCAGGGAAATACAAATCAAAACCACAATGAGATACCATCTAATACCCAAGAGAATAACACACACCAAAAAGACCAGAAACAACAAATGTTAGTGAGGATGTAGAGAAAAAGAAACCCTCATACATATGGTGATGTAAATGGGCCCAATCGCTAAGGAAAACAGTATGGAAGTTTCTCGGGATATTAAAAATATCTTCCATATGACACAGCAATTGCACTCCTAAGTATCTATTCAAAGATACTAATTTGCAGGGAATGCAAAACTACTAATTTGTAGGGTTATACGCACTCCTATGTTCATCACAGCACTATTTATAAGAATTAATATATGGAAATAACTTATGTGTTCAAAGACAGGGTAGTAGATCAGAAAATTGCAGTATATGTGTACAGTGGAATACTATTCAGCTATGAAAGAGACTGAACTCTTGCCATTTGTGACAACATGGATGGAACTAGAGTGTGACAAATCAGATGGAAAAAAGTTGAGACCAGATGGTCTCATTCACGTAAGCAAGTTAGAGATACATAACAAAGGGTCAGTCAAACCAAACCAATAATAACTCTTAATGTCTGACTGCAAAACTGAGAAAACCTAAGAAGGAAGGAGGCAAGTGGCAGCAGTAGAGGGAAGAGGCCCAATGGCCCACATGGAGAAATTATTGGGGTACTGGTTATGGGCAGGGTGTGAAAACATGCATTTGTAGAGGTCTGAACCCATAACCTCCAAAGATGATACAATGATGTAAAAAAACAATGTGAAAATAAGACAGGGAAACAATTTAAATGCCCACTGATAGATGAATGAAGAAAGAAAATGTAATACACAACAGGAAAAAAAAATTCTGCCATTTGTGACAACAAAGATGGACTTCACAGCATTTTACTAAGTAAGGCAGTCAGTAAATCAACTACCATATGATCTCATTTAAATGCAGAATCTTAAAGAGAACCAAATCAAGCTCATAGAAAATGAGGTCAGGTTTTTGGTTACTAGAACTGGGATGTGTGTGGAGTGGGGAGAGGAGACTAGGGATTAGTGAAGGTGGTCAAAGGTATGAAATCCTTAATTTTAAAACACTGGGGATGTGATATACAACATCATGACTAAATCTGCTCTATATGTACTTAAAAGTTACTGGAAAATAAACTCAAAATGTTCTCACAATAAAAGAAAATGGTTTTGTAACAGTATAAGGAAATGAATGGTAATTAAACTTACCAACATAATCATTTCACAATAAATGTATGTCAAGTATTAAGCAGTCCACCTTATACAGAGTTGTAAGTCAATCATGTCTCCATGAAACTAGAGAAAATGTATCCCTCCCCCACAATTAATTAATGTAGCCACTTTCTTGCAGCCAGGGATGGTCATGTGACCCAGTTTTGGACAAGGAGATATAAACAGAAGCCTCCTGCATGGGAGCTATTATTTAATGAACAAGGGCAGATGTTACTGGCCAACCACTTTTTTTAAAATAAACATTTTAGTCAATTTAGATTCACAGCAAAATTGAGCAGATTTTCAAGTGGACATTGTTTTCAATGCATTTGAACACATATCAAGAAGTGCAGATCCTAGCCCATATTTTGCACTTTGTCCACTGCCCTTCCTCCAATCAAAAACACAATGCAATACATCTGTTACCTTTGCTTGTGAAGATTTCCCTTCCTCAGAGTAAATCTCCAAGATGAGAGATAGGCATGGCCAGTGTTGACAGCAAGGAGAAGAGGGGGAGCCAGGCACTTGCTCCTTCATTAATTACCCAGTTGGGAATGTAAAAACACCATCTGCAAGTTGGTACCTGCTGGGCAGAAGATGTGCATTGTGAGCAGAGAATCCATTTACTTTTATGAGAAGGTTTTTTTCCCTCTTCCTGTGAAAGTCCTATTATAAAAACAATTAGTCTCATCGAAGGATTCTGTTCTGCAAAAGAACTAATTCTCTGCACAGCTGCTCATCCTTAGAAACCAGCTTCCAACAGGAGGGAGGGTGCACCTAACACTTCAGTAGAATCTACTTCTGGAGCCAGAACCAGCTTGGCCAAGTCAAGAGTCCACCTCTACCTGGCCCCCACCTCCACCTGTCCAGGCAGCAGGGGGAGACCCCCTGCTGGAACAAGACAGGGCTTCTAACACCATCAGTCCTGCTTTGTGAACTGGAGACCACTGCAGCTCAAATCCAGGGGAAGAAGATACTTGGAGTCAAGCACCCATTGGCAACAATTCCAAAGACAGCAGCACTTCACTGTGTTCAGCAACTCCTGACTCCTTATTAAAATGATATCTTTCTTATACCTTTGAGTATCAGTTGAGGTACACAATTTGGGTGAAGAGATTCAATTTATGAAATCTAAAAATAAAACCAATCTTCAAACATACCATTATGCTTCACCAAATTTTATTCTACTTCTTGGTAGTAGCCACCTTTAAGGACATTTTAGTTCCATTATTAGTTTTTCTTTCACTTTTATTAATGTAGTCTGATTTTGGTTTACCCAACCTTAGTTTTCCCATTTTAAAATTTTTAATCTCTTCCACACCATCTCCACCCCACACCCCAACCCCTCACAACAACTACATGCTAGTGTTCCAATCCCAGGGACTTGTAGTCAGTGGTAGATGTTGGAAACTTTACCTCAACTTAGATGGGAAGGGGTGAGCTGACTGCAAGTTTTTGTGGTGTAAATACTACCACAAGGGATTTCACATCATCAAGGTGATAGCCTTGAACAGAGTTGTTCAAAGCTAACCATAGCAGAACAGAACTATGTAAAGTAGACAGAGAGAAATCTAGCACCCATATTCCTGCCCTGCTCTTCAGGTGTTGGGGTAATGAGGAGAGGAAGGCTAAAGAATATTTCCAACCTCAGCATGTACATGGTGGCAGGACTGAGGCCACATACCACTGGTCTAATCGCCAATCTAATTTGTGGTCCCAAGACCTTTCCAGAGGACATTTCCCCAGGCAATTCCCCTCCATTCACACTGATCCTGTGGCCTGACTGTGCCCAGTTGATGACTTTACACAACCAGGCTACAGAGCAAGGCTACACAGATCTATTTTGTCCAGCTTCCCGGGACTACATGCCAAAGAGATTACTTCTATATGTTGCAGAATGTATGCCTCTAAGGAGTAACAGTGGCTATATCCAGAGCTTTTCCTTCTTTCACACAGACTAGGCCACGGCAGCAGACACTGAGGAAGAATAGGTTATCCTGCTCTTCCTGTTGAAGCCCCAGAAAAAGCAACCAGCCTTCTTGTATACTGGGGAGATGTTTGTGGCAAGCCCAGTGGAGAGGTGGCTTGTTAAATAGTGCTGAGCTTTCATGACTGAGAACATAAAGTACTTAGAGCCTTTTTTATCTTTCCTTATGGGCTATAGTCACTGGCCTGCATTGGGGAAAATGTTACTCTTAATGGCATTTATAATATTCTTTCTAATACACAAAAGGCTTCCCTATGTGGCCTTTTATCTGGAGTATATGTATCATTAAGGGCCACTGAAGACTTCCCAAAAGAACCCCTGAGCATGCATGATCTTGAGAGGATCAGTCTTTAGCTGTCAACTTTCTTCTACCCTTTTCTACACTTTAATAAAAGAAAGGCCTCTTAATCATCTCAAACCTTATATTTTTTATTATAGACCATGATGTTGATTTTAGCAAATAAATCAGAAGGATCCAAACAAAACCTATCATACCTGCAGTTATAAAATGTCTATATTGTTTGCATCAACTAATTTTTGTAAGCAAAGTTACTCAATACCTAAATCTACAAATATGAAAATTAGTATGCAATGATGTTAACTAAGCCCTCTTCCATTTCAGCAGTAAATAGAATTTTTTCACAGTATGTGTTTTAAGAGCATTAAGATTTGTGTCAGTAATTTGAAACAAAATAGTAGCCTGCTTTATTTCCTTAGCTATAAAACTTTGTACTCTGAGTTTTTGGTCAGTTGTGTTCCAACTAATAAATTACAATAATAATAATTCAATAGTAATAATTGTAATGGACCTTATGATTACGGGAAGTAAAATTTTTCTATTTCAAGTTACAGTGGTATTTTTTACATCAGGGACATAGGCAAGGGTCTTGAAGTGCACATTTAACTACGTGCCCTACAGTCATGCCTATTCCCTGTGGCATAAGTAGTTTTCCTTTGATAACAGGCTCTTAATTTTTCAGGCAATGTACAGCAAAGGCATGTGATCCAGTCTAGATAAAGGTACCTAAGTGAAGTCTACCAGGGGGTTCTGGGAAAGAGTTTTCTTTCTGCTAAAAAGAAAAAGGAAGTGCTTCTTTACCTCTTCTGTATTTGGATAGGGGAGAGAATGTGATGCTGGAGCAATTGCAGCCATTAAATAACTATGAGGGAAAAACCAAGAGACCTAGAGCAAGGGCAAGAGAGATTTCTGACATCACTGGGCTGCTAATTGAACCCTAGAAACAACTTCCTCTAGATTTCCTGCTATAAGAAAAGGCCAAAATCTTAATGTTTATATCATTTTTAGTCAGAAACTCTATTGCTTTTGTCAAAACAAATTCAGATATAGTCTCTCGTCTATGCAAAGTATTTGGGATTTTTAGGAGCCTGGAGAGCTAGCAAATTTTGAACAGCATTTTCAAATTTGACAGCTACTTGGAGACAGATCAAAGAAGGAGAGAATGAAGGCAAAGGCCAGTTACAGGAACTTGGCACTATAATCTTCACCTTAACAATTGATGCTTTCACTAAAATTCATTGTATTCACTAAGAGGAGTGCTAATTTTTAACATTTTTATTAGTCAAAGAGTAGATTGAGCTGCTGTGCCAAGTACTAGTGAATTGTCTATGGGGATGCAGGGCACGGGGCATGGAGAGCAGCCCCATAGCCCACATGTGGTCTGCAGGATTGCTCCATTCTTTGCTTTCCCCTAGGTGGTAGAACAAGGAAGGAGAGCAGCCAGAGTAAATACCTTTTAGTAGAAACCCAGAGGTTGCACACATCACCCCCACTCACGTCCCACTGACCCAAGCTCAATCATATGACCAAACAAAGATGCTAAGGTGACTGGGACATGTAGTTTTGAGCTGGAAGCCATGTGCCTACTAAAACTCACTTAGCTCTATTACCAAAGGTAAGAAAGCTAACTGACTATCAGAAGACATTTTCTTAAAACTGTTCACAAGCACAGTTTAAGGTGCTTTGAGATTAGGCATCAGAATCTCTTAAAATTAGTTATTTCAAGAGAACAGGAATATAAGCTGCTGAAAGGTATGTTTGAAATAACTCTCACTTCATTGATTTATTGCTTTCATCATTCATTCAATGACATACAGATTGAATTAATTGACCTCTGAATGTAGAGCAGATACAAGAAAGAGAAAACAGTGTCTAATACAGGTCAGCATCCCCCAAAATCCCAATAAGCAGACGTGGGCCAGGAATGTGAATATACCCAGCATCTGATGCAACTGATGTTGCTTTCTATCTCCATCAAGTCATGAGCCATTAAAAAAAAAAAAAAAAAAAAAAAAAAGCCCAGAAAAGATGTAGCTTACAGTTCTGGAAAACTAGTTCCCAAAGTATAGCTGAATTCAGAAAGCATGTCTGGGAAGGAACAAGGTCCTGACGCAGACACATTCCTCCAAACATCTTACTCCCAAGCTCTCACTGACATCTAGACTAGATGGCCATGTGCCGGTGGCTTAAAAGGGGAAAAAAAGTGAAGGAATTGGGATAAGAAATCCAGACAGAGAAATGACAGTTTGCTAAAAAGCTACTGCTTAAATTCTATTCTCCCAGCTGCAAGAAATCTTAGCACATCAAGGGAAACTTCAAAAAGAACTGATGAGTTGTCTTGTAATAGCAGAATAATGCCATCCTTCCCGGCACAGATCCATGGTCCTCAATGAAGATGCACATTTGCTGGTGTCCAAGTTTTAAGTAAAGTATCCAATTTAACAGAATAAGTGCTATTAAGCCTAATTTAATATTTATTTATACCCAAGGGATCAGGAGCACTTATAGTTTCCTCTCAATGAGAGGATATATCTTGTGAGTGTTTTATAAATTATAAATCATCATGCAAATGCTATAGATATGTATGCATACATACTACATACATATTAATGTGTATTAATGCTTCCCAGAGGACCAAGTATTTCCTCTACTTCAAGCAAATATAAGGTTATATATAATGGTGCTCTGTAAATGCTAGAGCCCAGCTCACATATAATAGACTGGTTGTGATTTCCTTGATTGTTCTCATTGAGAAAAGCAGAATACCCTACACTGACCCTCTATACCTAGACCTATACCTAGACCTACCCAGAAGCACCATGCAAGAAAGGGACAGACCAAGGTACCAATGGTGTCGGCATGTACATAGCAAGGGCCTGAGAGCCTGAGGAAAAACTTAATTTTTTGCCCTGGTGATAAATAAGACTCTTACAACTTTCCTAAGTACTTATAATTTGCTCTTTTTTGTGCCCTGACAGATCACAGGAAAATATTATTATATTATAGTATTACAGTATTATAACATAATATTATCATTATATTTATTATATAATCCATCATATCAACAAAGAAAAACAAAAATCATATGATCATATCAATAGATGCAGAAAAAGCATTCAATAAAATTCAGCATCCACTCATGATGAAAGCCCTGGAAAAAATAGGAATAAAAGGAACATATCTCAACATAATAAAAGCCATCTATGATAAACCCACAGCAAACATCATCCTTAATGGGGAAAAACTGAAATCATTTCAATTAAGATCTGAAACCAGATAAGGATGTCCACTCTCACCACAGCTTTTCAACATAGTACTAGAAGTTCTAGCTAGGGCAATAAAGCAAGAGAAAGACATAAAAGGACTACATATACAGGGAAAGAAGAAATGGAACTATCATTATACACAGATGACATGATACTCTATGTAGAAAACCCAAAAAAATCCACAGAAAAACTAATTGAAATAATAAACCAATTCAGTAAGTATAGCTGGATACAAAATCAACACACAGAAATCAGTAACTTTCTTATATGCAAAAAATCAGTCAGAAGAAGAAGAAATTTAAAAAACCACTCCATTTACCATTATGACACCACTGAAAATTAAATACCTGGGGATAAACCTAACAAAAGAAGTGAAGAGGGTGAGAGCTCCACGGAAGTCAGATGAGGCTCCCTCCCTGACTGTCCCCTCAGGCGGCTGCGGGTCTGCGGGTCGCTAAGGCAATGGTCCTGGGACAAAAGGCCCAGTCCTGCATTTTGCAACTGAAAGAAGCCTTCCCAGCCAGGTTGAGGCCGAACTGAGGGCGTCTGAACTGGGGGTGCCTGACCAGCGGTCTTGAGTGCCAGAAGCCTCCACTTCAGGGCCCAGCTTACGCGGGCTGAGGCTCACGGCAGCTGAGTCTCACCGGCGACAGGGAAACATAAGTCCCTCGCACTGCACCAGAAGCTGGGTGAGAGCTCCGCAGAAGTCAGGTGAGGTTCCCTCCCTGACCGTCCTCTCAGGCGGCTGCGGGTCGCTAAGGCAACGGTCCTGTGACAAAAGGCCCAGTTCTGCATTTTGCAACTGAAAGAAACCTTCCCAGCCAGGTTGAGGCCGAACTGAGGGCGTTTGAACTGGGGGTGCCTGGCCAGCTGTCTTAACTGCCAGCAGCTTCCACCCCAAACCCAAACACGCCAGCGCCGAACTCAGAAATCAAGGATACTCACTACCAGAAACACATAGGCAAAGTTACCCACAACTATATAGATTTCAACATGCCTAATACTAGAGCAGTAGTCACCCAATATGTAGAGCAGATCCGAAAGGAAAACAGGAAGGAGGAAGACCATAAATACTCAAGCAAGCCCGAAGAAAAATAACTCCCCACCAAAGGATAAACAAGCTGAAGAAATCAACTTGGATGACATGGAAGAAATGCTACATATGTCAGACAAAGAATTCAGAATCAAAATGATGAAAGTACTCAAAGAATCCAAGGAAGAGGAGGAGAAAAGGGAAAACAAAAGGGAAGAAGCATTCAACGAATTAAGAGAAGTAGTAGAAAAATGTAAACAAGAATGCAGTAAAATGGGCAACATTATCAACATACAGAAAAATGAAATTGAAACACTAAATAAGAAACTACAGGAGATGCAATGCATAAAAAGAGAAATAGAAGAACTCAAGAATGCAGGGAAGAGCCAGGAAAGCAGAATAGAAGAAATAGAGGAAAGAATCAGTACACTAGAGGATACAGAAGTAGAAAGAACAAAGAAAGAGAAAGAGAGAGAAAAGCAGA
>PVHY01026457.1:0-17238 GCA_004024945.1 Uropsilus gracilis
TTGCCCGGGGTACCACGGACTCAAGCCATCCCCAGCCTCAGCTTCCCAGGTAGCTGGGATTACAGGCGTGCACCACCACGCCCAGCTGTTTTTTTGGAACCAGGTCTCACTACGGGCCCCAGGCGGGACTCGAACCGCGATCCCTGGCCCCGGCCGCTTCATAGGCTGAAGCTTACAAGCACGAGCCACCGTGCCCGGCAAGAATCCTTACATTTTGCTGGGCACGGTGGCTCATGCCTGTAAGCTTCAGCCTATGAAGAGGCCGGGGCTAGGGATTGCGGTTCGAGTCCCGCCTGGGGCCTGTAGTGAGACTTAGTTCCAAAAAAATAACTGGGCGTGGTGGTGCGTGCCTGTAATCCCAGCTACCTGGGAAGCTGAGGCTGGGGATTGCTTGAGTCTGTGGTACCATGGGCAACATGAGCCTGCAGTTCCACAGGCAAAAATAGCCAAACCAAGTCTCAAAAAAAAAAAAAAAAAAGAATCCTCACATTTTATGCTGTCAAAGCTTTTCTCCTTGTTCCCTCCATTCTGGTTCTGCTTTATAGTTTCTGATTACAATGGCTTATTTTAAAACACTTGTTTTTAAAAAATGCAAGCACTTTAAAATAATATAGCATCAAATATAATGGCCTCATAAGACCTTACTTTGGGAAATAACCATTATTATAATTAACAGCTGGGCGTGGTGGTGCGCGCCTGTAATCCTGGCTACCTGGGAACTGAGGCTGGGAATTGCTTGAGTCTGTGTGGTACCCCGGGCAACGAGAACCTGGGGCTCCACAGGCAAAAATAGCAAGACCTAGTCTCAAAAAAACAAAACAAAACAAAACAAAACAACAAAAACATTATTAAAATTAAGTGTATATTCCCCTAGGGACCTTTTTTTTTTTTATTTCTATTTAGAGATTGTCTACCAAAATGCTTTAATGTTTTGTTTTGTTTTTGAGACTAGGTCTCAGTATTTTTGGGATTACAGGTGCATGCCACCACACCCAGCTATATTTTTTTGGAACTAGGTCTCACTATGTACCCCCAGCGGACTCAAACCGTGATCCCTGGCCCTGGCCGCAGCTTCCTAGCTGCTGCTTGCAAGCATGTGCCACCATGCCTGGCCCCTGCTTTAATGTTTTAGCTACTTCTACTCTGCACAATCTGGTGCTCACTATCTCCCATAGTAAGAAGTGACACAGGGAGGGCTCTGTCATCTCCACTGGAATGTGCGTGGCCGTAATGTGTGCAGGTATCAGCAGGCCTTGGTCCATGAAGCTTTTATGAATCTCCTCCACATTCTTTTTCTCTTTTGTGGGAGTGGGACAGCCTGGGGGCTGAATTCCTGCTGGAATCACCTCCCCAGGCATGGGTTACAGATGGTACAGTCCCCTTTACTCTTGGTCACTACATAATTAGAAGAGAAACCCACCTCTCTTCATCCTCTTGTTAACTGGGAACATCTACCTTAAGTCTGTTGAGAAAGAGAAACCATTATGTTTCAGCTATTTTAGGCCTAATTATTACAGCAGTTTAATCCATTCTAACTAATAAAACTTGTTCTTTGCAGGGTGAAGTCCAACTCTTCCTTTGTTAGAATAAGATGTAAAGATGCCATTTTGACCATTTTTAAATGTGCAATTCAGTGGCATAAAGTATATTTCCAGAGCTTTTTTTAATCTTCCCAAATCAAAATTTTGTAGCCACTAAACAATTCTCCTTCCTTTCATCCCCCCAGCCCCTGGGAACCCCCATTCTCTTTTTTGTCTCTAGGACCCTAACCACCCAAGGTGCCTTCTGGAAGTGGCATGTGTAGCATCTATTCTTGCAGTGGGTTATTTCACTTCACATAGTGTACTTCAGTTTTATCCTTGTGGTAGCAAGGGTCAAAATTTCCTTCCCTTTTGAGCCTGAATAGTATGTGTCTAAGCTACATTGTATTTATACATCTGTCAATGAGCTGGGAATACTAATGTAGGTACAAAGGAGGAGCTCTTTTTTTCTTTTTTAAGACTAGGTCTCGCTATTTTTGTCATGGTATTGCAGGCTCATGTTGGCCGGGGTACAATGGACTCAAGCGATCCCCAGCCTCAGCTTCCCAGGTAGCTGGGATTACAGGCATGCACCACCATGCCTAGCTATTTTTGGAGACTATGTCTTGCTGTGTTGCCCCAAGCGGGACTCGAACTACGATCCCTAGCCCCAGCCGCTTCATAGGCTAAACAGCTTACAGGCACGAGTCACTGTGTCAGGCTCCAAAGGAGGAGCTCTTGACTAAAAATAAATCTCAGAAGGGCATGTGGGTAGCTGACAGTAGTCACCAGGGGAACCGGGGACTCAAAAACTGTGGTAAGTTTTTGCTTCTTACCTTTTCTTCCCAGGTCCACAACTTCCTGCATTTGCCTACTGCAAACCACAGCCTCTCTTCCTGTAATTGTTAAGAAGGAAAAAATTGATCTTATGTTTATACTTAGTTTGGGTAGGCCAACATTTAATTGTATCATCCTATCTTTAACCATTTTCCTGTTGTTGGAAAGGAAAGCCCTTTCTACCCAACGGGAGTAGAGTCTTTTATTTATTATTATAATTGTTATAATATTACTGTATAAGCTAACAAATATAGTTGGTGTTGTGAGGGCAAAGACCCTGTTTATCTTACTCATGCCTGTTACCCCATTGTCTAGCCAGTGTCTGACATCACTGGCACTCAATAAATAATAGCTGGCTAAATCAAAGGATGCTACAGGAATCCCTTTGTATATGCTTCCCCTTTGTGTTCTTGAAGGAATCATTTCTAGAAATACAATTGCTAAAGGATATAAGCATCTCTTTAAAGAGGGTCACACTGAATTTCTCATAGCTTTGTTGAGTCTGGCACATAGGAAACTAGATACATGTAAGGTACATATAACTTGACAGGTTGCAAAGCCATCTCCACAATAAAATTAATGGATCATAACCTATCACACCCAAGTTTTCTTTTACTCCTTTGCAAATCCCTCCTCCCACACTTTTTCACCCCCTGACCCCATTCCTTGACAACTACAGATCCACTACTGATTACTTAGTATTTTCTAGAATCTTATCTAAATAGATGTGACTTTTTCATCATTTTTAAATTTTTTTGACTTTCTTTATGGATATGACTTTTTTTTACTTAAAAAAATCTATTTATATGTTTCACATCTTTATATTCCCCAGGGATCACCTACCACCTTCCCTCCCTGACCACTTCCTCCCATCTCCGCCCCTCCACCCCAAGTTGTGTTTTTTAGTTGACTTTTTTATTTTAATGATAATTTTAAGTTTCCTCCAGTGTGGTTTTATCTGTGTATGAGAGTGTTTCACAACTTTTGTCAATCATTTAAATTTAACCACATAATGTATTGCCCAATCTGAGAGTAAAAATAAAAATTTTTTTCATTTGAATATCTTCAGTTATTGGTGAGTTGAGGTTGAACATCTCATGTTTATTGACCATATTCTTCCTAAGAGTTGTGAGGTCATTTTCCTCATCCACTTGTTCAATGGGTTGTTATACTTTCTAACCATAAGAAGTGCACAAATTCTATGGCTTGATAAATTTCTCATATTTGATACACCCATATGATCACCACTCAGGATAATTATACAAACATTCAACACTACAGAAGTGTCCCTCTAGTCAATACTCTAGATCTGGGAACCTTCCTGGGGAAAGTATTCCCTATGTTGACTTGCTTTCACTTGTTCACAAGTTTCAATTAAATAACTCATACAATATATGCTTTTTAGGCTGGGCATGGTGGCACATGCCTGTAAGCGGCAGCCTAGGAAGCCACGACTGAGGCCAGGGATTGTGGTTTGAGTCCTGCCGGGGGCAGGTAGTGAGACCTACTTCAAAAAATATATAGCTGGGCGTGGCGGCATGCACCTGTAATCCTAGCTACCTAGGAAGCTGAGGCTGGGGATTGCTTTAGTCTGTGGCACCCCGGGCACTGAACGTAAGCCTGTGGTTCCACAGGCAAAAATAGTAAGACCCTAGTCTCAAAAAAAACAAAAAAACAATATATAGTTTTTTCCCTAGTTTGTTTTGCTCAATAGTACATCTGTATAACTCATCAGTGTTGTTATAGATAATGGCAGTTTGTTCTTTTTCATTGTTTTATAACCCTTTACAAGTATATTTTATAACTTATGTGGCCATCATCAGGTTAATTAATAAAAGGTGCTACAAACATTCTTTGGAGAATATAAATTCTCATTTCCACCAGGAGCAGAAATGCTGCAGACAAGGTATAAATCCATTTAGCTGTAGTAGACAGTCTTTTAAAGTGGCTGTATCAATGTTCATTTTTACCTATAATAGATGTGGGTTTGCCCCAAAAGATTTCACTGAGAATCTCAGTTGAGACAAGATGTCCTTATCAAATAGTGATGGATCAAGTGATATACAGATTAAAGGGGAAAAAAGGGTCTTGATCATTACCCCTACAGCAAATTATAGATCATACAAATTATAGATCTAAATGTGAAGGTTAAAATAATAAAGGAGACAATTTTTCATGACTTGGGGTAAACAAAATTTCTTAAATGAAACACAAGCATCACTAACCATAGAGAGGAACCTTACTGAAATTGATCTGGTCACAGATGGATAGACGCACAAGGAACTGGTAAGAAAAATATATAAAGAACTACAAACTGAAAAAAAAGAGAAGACAATCAGGAGATCCCTATCAACTGGACTTTGGGACAGGATCACATGCTTTTGCTTAGAGATTGCTACATCCTTCCATGGAAAAGGAAAAGTGAAAAACAAAAAGGAATGGCTAGTTCAAAGTTCAAATTTTTACTTTATTACTATATGTCATAAAATATCCAGATTGCTATGAGATTACTAGGTTTTTCAGCCATGCTCAAAGGTGAATCTGTTAGCCTGGCATGGTAGTGCGCACCTATAATACTAGCCTTGGGAGGCTGAGGCTAGGGATCAGTTGAGTCACATGTTCAAGACTACCCTGGGCAACATAAGTGAGACCTAGTCTCAAAAAAAAAAAAAAAGTGAATTTGTTAGCAGGCAGAATGGAGGGCATGCTAGATGCCCAAATTTGCCTGCTCTGGATTCGGCCATGTGCCATGTAAAGACAAAGTCTTCAATAGAAAGAACCTTTAATAAGATGAGTGTGCATAGAAACCGGGCATGGTGGTACACACCTGTAATCTCAGCTATTTGGGAGGTGGAGGCTAGGAATCACTTGAATCTGTGGGTTCCACACTACCCTGGGGCAACATAGCAAGACCTAGTCTAAAAAAAAATAGCTGGACATGGTGGTGCATGCCTGCAATCCCAGCTACCTGGGGGCTGAGGCTAGGGATCACTTAAGTCTGTGGGCTTGGGACTACCCCGGGCAACATAGTGAGACTTAGTCTCTTAAAAAAAAAAGGGCCGGGCATGGTGGTGCATGCCTGTAAGCGGCAGCCTAGGAACCCGAGGCCAGGGCCAGGGATTGAGGTTTGAGTCCCACTGGGGGCACGTAGCAAGACCTAGTCCCAAAAATAGCTGGGTATGGTGGGCGTGCCTGTAATCCCAGCTACCTGGGAAGCTGAGGCTGGGGATTGCTCAAGTCCGTGGTACCCTGGGCAACATGAGCCTGTGGTTCCCCAGGCAAAAATAGCAAGACCTAGTCTCAAAAAAAAGAGTATGAATAGAGAGAAGGAAACCAAGGATATAGCTTCCCAATGAAACATACAAAATTACCCATCTTGTCGTCCAGCCAAGTAGGGCCAGCCCAAAGCAGGGCCCAAAAGCTTGCCTGGCAGAGAGCTATAGGAAAGGGGCAGAAGGAGCAGGCATGTCTGGAAGCAAAGGAGGCAAAACCCAAGTACAAGTTAAGATAAAGACTTCCCTTGTCAGCCTCCCCAGGCATCTCCTACCCTTGTCTCTTCCAAGTGTCTCCTCTCAAGTTCCCTAGGTCTCTGGTGCAAGTCCAAGGCTGAGAAGCAAGCACAGCTTCTTCGACATGTGTCTCTGCTCCAGGTGCCACCTCTAGGTCTCTCCCAAATCCTTTTTAGCTTCCTCTTGCCACTCAGCATCACCCATCATTCAATAGATGACCTCACTGCAATTTCAGCCTCTTCCAAAAACAAAATTTTAAACTGATCAGTCTGGTTTTCTAGATCTGCTACCATCACATGAAAAGAACCCCCTTTTGCTAAGGAAAGGTAGGAGACTTTACCTCAATTAATTCTTCTTTTCTTTTGCTAACAGCTTTGCTCCACTTTATAAAAAACTTTCTTTCTTTCTTTTTTTTTTTTTTTTGAGACGAGGTCTCACTATTTTTGCCCATGGAACTGCAGGCTCACATTGCCCAGGGTACCACAGACTCAAGCGATCCCCAGCCTCAGCTTCCCATGTAGCTGGGATTACAGGTGCGCACCACCACGCCCAGCTATTTTTGGGGACTAGGTCTCGCTACGAGCCCCGCCATGGGCTCGAACCGCGATCCCTGGCCCCGGCTGCGGCTTCCCAGCCTGCCGCTTACAGACATCCGCCACCATGCCCGGCCTTATTTTTATTTTAATATATATTCTTTTTGGATTCTGTTCACCCCCCTACCCATCTGCTTTCTTAACCAATACACTCTAATAAAGGTGGGAGGATAATGCACCTATTTATTTGTTGCCTGTCTTATTCATGAAGTATGTATCATGAACATTTCCCCCTAACTAAACATTTTCTGTATGATTATTTAAAATTATATATAATAGTCTAGGCTATGGATATATAATACTTTACCAATCTCTCCTATCAAATTTTATGCTATTTCAACCATGATGCAAGTACATCAGCACATCTCTGCACTTATCTTTAATTATTCCCTTAAGATGAGTTCCTAGGAAGGTATGTACAATTTCAAATTCCTCCCAACAGAATATCTGAATCTTACTCCTCCACCAGCTTTTGGAGTGTTTCCCTATACCCTTACTAACATTGTCTATTTAAAAAAAAAAAACAACTAACCAAGCCGGGCATGGTGGCCCATGCCTGTAGGTGGCAGCCTAGGAAGCCACGGCCGGGGCCAGGGGTCGCGGTTTGAGTCCCGCCTGGGGCACGAAGCGAGATCTAGTCCCAAAAAAATAGCTGGGCGTGGTGGCATGCGCCTATAATTCCAGCTACGTGGGAAGCTGAGGCTGGGGATCACTTGAGTCTGTGGTACCCCGGGCAACGTGAGCCTGCAGCTCCATGGGTAAAAATAGCGAGACCTAGTCTCAGAAAAAAAAAAAAAAAAAAAGTATGGGAGGCAATAAATGGTACAGGGAACTTTGCGGACTCCTCTTCATCTCATAGGAAACTCCTCTGTGCTTGGAGGGTTTAGTGTCTTTCTCTTGTGTTGTGAAGCCTGTTGCAGTTGTATGAACTCACGAGTGTTCTTTTTTTCTTTTTCTTTTTTTTTGAGACTAGGTCTCGCTGTTTTTGCCTGTGGAACTGCAGGCTATCATTGCCTGGGGTACCACAGACTCAAGCAATCCCCAGCCTCAGCTTCCCAGGTAGCTGGGATTACAGGCGCGTGCCACCATGCCCAGCTATTTTTTTGGAACTGGGTCTCGCTACGGGCCCCAGGCGGGACTCGAACCGCAATCCCTAGCCCAGCCTCTTCATAGGCTGAAGCTTACAGGCACGAGCCACTGTGCCCGGCCTTAGAGCAACTCTTAGGTGCTATTATCACAGAACCAAGCAAATCTTTTTTGCCTTTTTTCTTTTTTCATATCTATAAGAGATGGCTGGTAACTAGTTTGCATTAATCATTTCAAAATACATGTAAGGCAAATTAAAACAATTGTTTTGGGCCACCTACTATGGGTTGGACATTTTTCTAGGCCCTGACATCAAGTCCCTATGCCCAGAGTTTACCTTCTGATGCGGAGAGGCTACAAATAAGTAAGATAGGAAATATAAACTATATTATCGTTGGTTGGTGATAAATGCTTTGGATAAAAACAAAGTTAGGAAGGGGAATTGGAAACATAGGTCTCCATGTGTGTCATTTTATTTATTATTATTATTATTATTATTATTTTGAGACTAGGTCTCACTATTTTTGCCCATGGAACTGCAGGTTCTCGTTGCCCGGGGTACCACAGACTCAAGCAATTCCCAGCCTCAGCTTCCCAGGTAGCTGGGATTACAGGCACGCGCCACCACGCCCAGCTATTTTTTTGGAACTTCGGGCCCCAGGCAGGACTCGAACCGTGATCCCTAGCCCGGCCTCTTCATAGGCTGAAGCTTACAGGCACAAGCCACCGTGCCCGGCTAAATTTTGTTTTTTAACAAGATCAGTTGGACTTCCCCACCACCCTGTTTAAAATGACACACATGGAGCCGGGCACGGTGGCTCGTACCTGTAAGCTTCAGCCTACGAAGCAGCTGGGGCTGGGGATTGCCGTTTGAGTCCTGCTCGGGACAACACAGCGAGACCTAGTCCCAAAAAATAGCTGGGCGTGGTGACATGCACCTGTATTCCCAGCTACCTGGGAAGCTGAGACTGGGGATCGCTTGAGTCCGCAGGATCCGGACTATCCTGGGCAACATAGCCAGACCTAGTCTCAAAAAAAAAAAAAAAAAAAAAAAAGACTTTTACAGTCCAAGACAGAGGGGAGACAATATAAAATTGTGGGAAGTTATGTGACAACATTCTATAGGCTATAATGGTCTTTACATATAAAATGTTTCAGTAAGTACCACATAAAACTGTGAACAATTATAAATGCATATAAAATGACAAACTACACAGTACAATTAAGAAACATGATAGTGTACAATTTAAGGGTTACTGGTTCAGGTGTAACATAGCAGAAAAACTGTGGTTAGTTTATTTCATTCCCTTGGGGAAAGAGTTGTTTCTCTTTCCCACAGGTTTCTCACGTGGGAAAACCCTGAGGCTTCTGTTTGGGAGTTCACTTGTGTGTGTGTGTGTGTGTGTGTTTTAATAGTAAGGTGAGGTAAATCAGTATTAGTGAGAATAAGAATTATTTGCTCTGGAAGTCAGATGTTCTCTCAGAGAAATCATTTGCAAGTGGTTGGGGCCAGACTAAGTTTTCTTTATGTTTCATTGTCCCACAAAGTGTAGAAGCTGTAGAGAAAACGACCTTGGCTTTTAAAACAAACAAACAAACAAACAAACAAACAAACAAACTTGTTCAGTTAGCCTTTCACCTACTTCCTGGGATTCTTGAGGTCTTTTGGGATCTAATCTGGATTGTTCGAAAAGTAGGGTAGGGCTTGACAATCAGGCTCTTAATGAGCTTCCCATCGCAGCAGTGATTTTTGCAAGGTTATGCTTACACTTACTGGACCACCCTGCTCGAAGGCAAGCCTCCAACTCCTAGAGCTTGCAATACACTCGCATTCCACAGCTCAGCAAAGGGGGAAGACCTGGATCCTGTTGCTTGTGGGCTGGGACAGTAAGGAGGGTGTGTCATATGCCTAACACCTTCCCGCACTCACTCATGAGATATTTTATTATGCGTTTATTTAACACCAGGCAGGGGTCCCTCCACCACCCCCTCCCCAAGCCATTCTGAGCGCGGGCGGGTGCGGTGCGCAGTGCCCAGAACTTCCGATTCCCAGGCCGGGGTCCTCCCACTCTTCCCTCCAGGAGCTTCGAGACAAAGAGAGCCGGTCGGCGGGTCCCGGCGCTCGCGGTTCCGCCTGCGGCCCCGGGGGCTTTGGCGCGTCTGCGTCTCCACTCCCCAGCCCGAGGGGGCGCTGCAGCGCCCGGCGCCCGACCCGCCCCTGCGCCGCGCTCTCCTCGGATCGTAGCTGCGGGCGGCACCGCGGTGGTACGTTCCCCTCGCCGCCCTCCCCCTCCCCCTCGGCCCTCCCCACCGGTGGTAGGTGCCGGAAGTGCCGCCATTTTGGGGTGTTCTGCTCTGGCGGCAGCGGCAGCGGCGGCGGGACGCGGAGGCTCCCCCGGGACTCGGCCTCAGCAGCGAGGCGGCGGCGGCGGCTGCGGAGGCGCAGGCAGCAAGCTGAGGCAGCGGCGGGCTCAGGTGCAGCCGCTGGTGAGTGCGGCGGTCGGGCGGTAACGGGCCGCGGGTGGGAAGGAGGGAGGGAGCGAGGGAGGGAAAGGAGGCAGGAGGGAGGCGCCGCGGGGCGGGGCGGGTCCGGTCCGGGCGGCTGCGGGTCACTGGCCCCTCGGGGCGCGGCCGCTGCCGGTTCCCCGCGCCCCGGGGCCAGCTCCGCGCTCCCCTGCGTTGTTGGAGTCCTCCGCTGCCCGGGTCTTGCCGCGCTCGCCCCGCGCGTGCCCCGCCGCCCGGCGAGACCCGCCCTCCTCGTGGCCTGGCCGCCTCTCCGCGCCCTTTGCCTTCACCCTCAGGAGCGGGGCGTTTTGCTTCCTGTAGTGGAGTAAGCCCTGCCCGCATTTTTCCAGTCACCGTACCAGACCCAGGCTGTCTGCTCGGGACACCCCTTCCCTGCTCCTGTCGCCCCACGTGTTCTTGGTGCCCACCCCTGACGAGTCCCCGGGACCCCCGCCTCTGGGGGGCAGCGCTTCTCTTTTAGGAGGAGCCTAGTGTGCCCCCGGTTCGTCGCCCCAGATCCGCTCGGGCCTTGACTCGCCCTCCCCCCACGTCAGGTGCTCACCCAGTCACGGCCTAGTAGCGGAGCCGAAATCTCGCACCCGCGAGCGCGGAGAGCTCATTGAGGCGCTTTCTGCTTGCTAGGACCTGGCTTCGCTTTTGAAGCCGGCGGTCTCTTGATGATGGCCCTGAGGCAGAATGTTGTTTTAATCCTATGAGACTGTCGCACAGCTTCTTAGGGGCTTCCCGTTGGTTTAGGCCCATCCCTATACTTGAGGGAAAGTGGTGAGATTTCGCTCGAAACCTGTTTTCAGCAAAATGGAATCTTTTTCTCGTCAGCAGAAACAGTGGTATACTTTTTATTATCTTTGAACAAAAAGGCTGTGAAATAGTGTGGAATGCTTTAGAACCTGTCCGGTGTGAGAGGTTGTGGATCTCCAGTGAATCCTCTTCAGGGACTTCACCCGTTAAAGGTTTTGTTAAAGGTTTTGGGTTCGTTGTGGATTGGAGAGAGGCTCCAGTGCCTTTGCATTCTTTCACCATTTCCACAAGTGCTGGGTCGCTCTTTTCCGAAAGCACACAGCTCTTCAGGGTGCGATGCAGTTCCAGTTTCCCCTTAAATTCTTGGTGAAGAAAAAAGAGGCATCTCCACTTAGAATCACCCTTAGAATGTTTTAACATTAGGAATCCGTGGGTTAACTTGCTATGCCCCTCACCTCATCCCATTTTTTAAATTTTTATTCATAGTGTGTGCTTTCTGATGACAAATTAGCCAAGATTGAAGTGAACTGCTTGTAGAGCAGAGCTGGGACTTTGAGCAGTTACTTTAGCCAGGAAGTTTATGGTTCCTGTAGTGGTAGTTCTTCTTCACTGTCCACCACCTGTTTCCGTTAAAAATGATTCTCGACCCAAAGCATAGGCTATCTCTCCAACCGTTGATTCTTGCCCATAGGTTTTTCTTCTTCTATGATGGTATCTACCTTTAAAATCCATTAACAAGTTGGGCTGTTGAAGATAAAATATCCTTTCCAAACCCTTCACTTTTCAGAATGGGAAACTGAGAGGCACCCACGGAGTTAAGTGATTCACATGCTCAAGGTTAGGGTAGCAAGTGCTCTTAAAGCAGCCTCAACAGATTTTGGGGGGGAGGGGTAACAAAAATTTAAATAATGTAGTAGCCCTTTAAGGTTTGGTAGAGTGGAAAGGGCCCTGGACTTGAAGGTATAAGGACTGGATTGTAATTCTTGCTCTGTCAGTTACTAACTACAATCCGTAGTCAGGTCACTGTTTTTATGAACCTCAGTTTATTTTTATCTCCAAAATGGAGGAAATAGTGTTATCTCGCGTAGTGTTCATTCAGCTTCAGTGCAGTAAGGCGATATGATATCATAGGCAGAGGTGAAGTTTTAGCTGGAATTATTTTTTCCCCCTAAAGATTTTCGTTTATTTCTGTTTTTACCGAAGTTAAACCTCCATTATAAAAAACACAGATAAGCCAAAGAAGAAATTCACCCATATTCCTACCACTCACCAGAGGTGACTGTTAATATTTGATTTTTATCATTATTTTCCCCCCACCATTTCATAGTTTTTTTTTTTTTTTTTTTTTTTTTTTTTTTTTTTGAGACTAGGTCTCGCTAGTTTTGCCTGTGGAACCGTAGGCTCATGTTGCCTGGCGTACCACGGACTCAAGCAGTCCTCAGCCTCAACTTCCCAGGTAGCTGGGATTACAGGTGCGTGCCACCACACCCAGCTATTTTTTGGGGCTAGGTCTTGCTGTGTTGCCCTGAGTGGGACTCGAATTGTTATACCTAGCCACAGCCGCTTCATAGGCTGAAGTTTACAGGCACGAACCACCATGCCCTGCTATCATAGTATTTTTAATGGTATAGAAATGTTTGTTTTACCAAAATGACTTGATCTAGTCACAGTTTTATGATTTTTTTTTTTTTTTTTTTGAGACTAAGTCTCGCTGTTTTGCCCATGGAACCGCAGGCTCACATTGCCTGGGGTACCACAGATTCAAGTAATCTCCACCCTCAGTTTCCCAGGTATCTGGGATTACAGGCGCACCACCAAGCTCAGCTATTTTTTGAGTCTTGTGTGCCCCTGGCTGGACTCCCTGCGATCCCTGGCTCTGTCCTCAGCTTCCTAGGCTGCCGCTTAAAAGCATGTGCCATCATGCCTGGCCTTATTTATGATGTGTTTTTAAGACTTACTAATAAGACATGGTTTAACTACCACAACTTAAAAGGTGCTCTGTATTTTATAACCCTAGCACATATGAGGCAAACCAGTGGCTATCCCAGTGCAGGAGCAGATGTGGACTGGAAGAGGTGAAGAGGAAGGGCAGAGACTTTACATTTACTGTCTGTTTACTGTGTCTTTTTTTTTTTTTTTTTTTTTAAAGAGACTACGTCTTGCAGTGTTGCCTGGGATTGTTTTGAACTCGTGGACTAAAGTGGTCCCTAGCCTCAGCCTCCCAGGTAGCTGGGATTACAGGCACACCACCACACCTGGCTTACTGTGTCATTTTTTAAGTGAAGTTTTGGACTCTGATGTTAAATGTAGTCTAAATCCTGATTTCTATACTTCTTTTTATAACTGCCATTGCTGCTGCTGCTGCTGCTGCTGCTTACATTTTATTGAAAGACTAAATCCTAATAAGGAAGTGGGAGATTTGGAAGTGGTAATGGGAAGGAAAAGACTGTTACCTGGAAGTCAGGGTGAGGCTGCAAGAAGTGGGAATAGAGGTTCCTCTGCTCAAGGCTTTGCTTTGCTCCTCTGCTCAAAGCAAATTGCTCTGCTTTTTGACTGATAACATGATTTGATGAAGCTGTTTTTCTTTTAACAGCTTTATTGAGACACAGTTTATGTACTCTACAATCCAGTGATTTTTGGAATATTATTTTTTAATAGTAAAGTATAATTAACAGAACTTGCCATTTTAACTATTTTTCATATTTGCATTTTTTTTTAGATGTGGCAAAACCTGTAAAATTTACCATCTTGGTACTTTTGAGTGCATAGTTCTTTGGCTGTTAAGTTCATTCACATAGTTGGGAAACAGCTCCTGAACTTTATAAACTCTTCTTTTTTCCTAAACCCCCCACCCCCTCCAGCTTCTGGCAGCTACTATCCTCTATCTTTCTGTTTCTGTGAATTTGAAGACTTTAAATGTATCTCTTTAGAGTTGTACAGTATTTTGCTTATTTCGCTTAGCATAGTTTCTCTAAGTTTCATGTTGTAGCATGTAACAGGATTTCCTTTCTTTTTGAGACTAGGGCTACTTTTGCTCATGGAACCTCAGGCTCTCGTTGCCCCGGGGTACCACAGACTCAAGCAATCCCCAGTTTCAGCTTCCCAGGTAACTGGAATGACAGGTGTGCGCCACCACGCCCAGCTGATTTTTTGGAACTAGGTCTTGCTATGGACCCCAGATGGGACTTGAACTGCGATCCTTAGGCCCAGCCTCTTCATAGGAACCTTACAGGCATGAGCCACGGTGCCTGGCAGGATTTCCTTTCAAATGAGTAATCTAGTGTATGTGTATAGCATTTTGTTTATTTATCTGTTAATGGATAAGAGTTGTTTCTACTTTCTGGCATTGTAAACAATGCAGATGATGTTTTTTATACCCATTTTCAATTATTATGGATAATACTGAGAAGTGGGATGGTTGGGTCATATGAAAATTCTATTTTTGATTTCTTTTGAGAAACCCTCATGCTGTTTTACATGGTGATTGCTCCTCTTTACAATCTCACCAGCAGTGCTAAGGGTTCTAGGATCTCCACATCCTAGCCAGCATTTGTTTTGTTTTGTTCAATGATTGCTGTCCTAATCACTTTGAGATGTATCTCATTGTGACTTTGATTTGCATTTTTCTGATTAGTGAGGTTTCTAAGTAATATCATTTCATATACTTGTTGGTCATTTGTATATCATCTTTCGTGAAAGGTCTATTCAAATTCTTTGCCCATTTTTAATCAGATTGCTTTTTATTGCATCCTGGGTTTATATATTCTGAATATATAATTTGCAAATACTTCCATTCCACATGTTTCTTTTCACACTGTTGAGCATTCTTTTACGCATGTTTTTAAGTTTAATGTCATCTTTCTTGTCTGCTTTTTTTTTCTTGCCTGTGCTTTTAATGTTGTACAGAATAAACCACTTCCATGAAGCTACTCTCCTGTGTTTTCCTCCAAGAGCTTTATAGTTTTGAGTTTTAAGTTGAGGTCATTTTAACCTTTTTTGAGTACAGTTCAGTGATATTAAGTCCATTCATTCCTTAATGTTGTGCAGTCATTACCACTATTTTCCTCACCCCAAACAGAGTCTCTGTGACTGTTAAGCAATGACTCTCCACTCCTGCCTACTCCTAGCCCTTGGTAACCTCTAGTCTATTTTCTGTCTCTAGGGACTTGCCCTGTTCTAGATTTTTTATGTAACTAGAATAATATTTGACGTTCTGTGTATGACTTATTTCACTTAATCTGAAGGTTCAAGGTTTGTCCTTGTAGCATGAGCTGGACTTCATTTTTTTTTTGGGTGCTCTCTTCTTTCATCTTGATTGTTTCTCCCTATTTTGGAGCTCTGTAAGGTCTGTTGAATCGATTAGAATTCTTACTTTTTGTGGTGGAGTGCCAGTCATAGAGAATTGTCCACTGACATGCTCAAATCTCTTGAAAAATTTGAATCAATTTACATAAAAGTACATAATAATGGGAAACCATACTTAATAGTATTTCTAATCTTACCATAGTTTTCACTCTTTGAATTTACAGCATTTTCACAGTAAAGATGTTATGGAGAGAACTATAAGCAAGTTTCTGCTTTTGGTTTATAACTATAGGAGAGTGGTTTTGCTAGAGGAGTGGACTGATCTTAGGTATTCCATATTGTGTTACAGATACATTCATAGACCTAGAATGTAGTGGCCTACTTAGACTACTTAGCTAATACCTTTAGGGTAAGAGCATTTTGGGGTTAGTCATAGGATTCCCAGTTTGTTTCAGTATGAACAAAACTATTAAAATAGAGATTTCTGCGTATGAATTTCTTAGTAGGCAGAACTTCTGCTTATCCTCTTGGTGATTCACTATTGATTTTGATTTGTTTCATTGTCTACTTTCCTGGTCTTTGCTTTTTTTTTTTTTTTTTTTTTTTTTTTTTTTTTTTTTTTTTTTTTTTTTTTTTTTTTTTTTTTTTTTGAGACTAGGTCTCGCTATTTTTGCCCCTGGAACCGCAGGCTCTCATTGCCCGGGATACCATGGACTCAAACAATCCCCAGCCTCAGCTTCCCAGGTAGCTGGCATTACAGGTGCGCGCCACCACCCCCAGCTATTTTTTTGGAACTAGGTCTCGCTATGGGTCCCAGGCGGGACTCGAACCACGATCCCTAGCCCTGGCTGCTTCATAGGCTGAAGCTTACAGACATGAGCCACCATAAATAGCAGGTCTCGCTATTTTTGCCCGTGGAACTGCAGGCTCATGTTGCCCGGGATATCATAGACTCAAGCAATCCCCAGCCTCAGCTTCCCAGGTAACTGGGATTACAGGTGAGCACCACCACGCCCAGCTATGTTTTTGGAACTAGTTCTCGCTATGTTGCCCTGGGTGGCACTCGAATTGAGATCCCTCATTCCTGCCATGGCTTCCTAGGCTGTCTCTTACAGGCACGTGCCACTGGGCCTGGCCTTTGCTTTTTTAGACCTTGCCTCCTACTCCATATTGTTCCTCTCCAGTAAAAAGGGAGTTAAATAGTAATCTTTGGGACATGGAATGAACTGGAAGTTTTGTTCAGTTAACCCTGTTTTCCCAAAGAGGTACTCAAACTCCTTTACAACACTTAACAAAGGAGGTTTTATTTTAGTGTCAGGGAGGACATACAAATAACATGAATCTTTGTTCTATTCAAAACTATTACTTGTTTTTTTTTTTTAATTATTTTTGATAATAGAAATAGAATGTAACATGGAAGTTAGGGTATTTCAGAAATTTAATTTGAATCAAGAATTACATTTTTATGTGTCCATTCCGAGTGGAACTTCTAACAAATCCCAGACTTGATTGCGAATAATAGGATCTTATAGTTACTTTGCACACTCTTTCCAAAAGGTACTAGGGCACACTGAAATAGTTGGAAGACATGTAAAATAGAAATGATTTCTTGTAGAAAACCCAAAGATATAATCTTCCCATAATTGAAAGTTGATTATTTGGTTTTTGAGTCCTTAAAATGGAATTTGTAGTTAGAAAGAATGATGTGACTTGAATGGGGGCATATCATAAACAGTCTATATGAGAGGGCTAGATGTAACAGCTCCACTGGACTGAAAAGTTTGAACCATCATTGTATGACCTTAATATTTCTGGGCCAGTTTTCTCCCTTAATGGAGACACAACCTGGAATGGTAATGGGAGAAGTAATTGAGATAACTTTTGCTGTGCTCTGAGCAGTGCCTGCCTGGTACAGTGTTGATAAGATTCTTTTTCCCCCCCTCCATCTGTAAAAATGGACATACTGCTAATCTTGTAGGTAAGTAATGCAGTTGAACCAAATAAAACAGGTAAAGTACTTAGCAGTGCCATACATACTGTAGGCAGTAGCTACTAAGTAATTTCCCGCTCTTGATTTTTTTTTTTTTTTTTTTTTTTTTTTTTTTTTTTTTTTTTTTTTTTTTT
>PVHY01026458.1:0-17256 GCA_004024945.1 Uropsilus gracilis
GCCCGGGGTACCACGGACTCAAGCAATCCCCAGCCTCAGCTTCCCAAATAGCTGGGATGACAGGCGTGCACCACCACGCCCAGCTGTATTTTTTGGAACTAGGTCTCGCTACGGGCCCCAGGCGGGACTTGAACCGCGATCCCTAGCCCCGGCCGCTTCATAGGCTGAAGCTTACAAGCACGAACCACCGTGCCCGGCTTGTATGACATTCTGATGCTCTGAAGCCCAGAGAAATTGCTGGTGAGTTTGGATGCCTTTAGTTAGGGGGTGGGGCATGGAGAGGGACCAAATCAGAGTGGAGACCAGGTTACTCACCTAATAGCCCTCCTCAGTCTTGAATCAGAAAAATGTGACTTCTTGTCATGATAAGGGGCATTGGCCTTGGCCTAGGTGTTTCTTTCTGAAGAAGCAGATGCCTGGTACTCCCTCAGCTGAAAATGGCAGAGACCAGAATGGAACCCAGGTCTTTCTTGGCTGTCTCCAGTGTTTTCAAGCTTTTCCTAGAATGCCGCAGAAGTCATAGCCATGTGGTGGAGGTGAGGGGACTAAGAGGGTAGACCTCCCCTTTGTCACGCCAGAGCCAACCCGAGCAACTCAGCTTTTACCTGCTTCCTTTGTTGGGGTTTTGTGTGAAAAGCAAAGATTTTTTGCTTCATAATGTGTAAAACACATTGATTCTAAGAAAAATCTCCCTTTTCAGAAATCAACTTAGCAGACCACATGGGCCCTATTTAATTAAATTTCTTTCATTCCATCTCCAGTTCCTATTTTATTAAATACAACTTTCCCTCTGTAGAAATAAAGAAATCATGTGCTGAAATCTATAGATTGATATAAAGCAAACTGAATAAAAGCATGGTGAAGTCAAGGCTGAACTGGGGGCATTACTCCATGAGACCTTTCTTTTCTCTCTCTAGTCTAGAAACTTCTTTTTCATTCATTTAACAAATAATGAGCAATAGTTACATGCAACAGTTATATTTCAATGTTGTTGAAATAGCATTGAACCAAAGCACCATTTCTCCACTCATAGAACTTTCATTTACGTGAGGAAAGGAAAAGCAATAAGTAAAACAAAAATATATGCCATTGATATGATGACACAGAAATAAAATATTGTTTTCTAGTATATCTTCATATTATTCCCAGGACAATTGATCATTTAATGTTATTTATGGGCTGATGTTTTGTGTGTTTAGACTTGTATTGCCAAGACAATTATGAGCTTTTTGAAGACAGGTCTTTCTTTATACACTTGGGCTGAATACACAGTAAAAAATTGGTAATTGCTTGACTTAAGTATTTATCTTACAATGATAACTTTGTTTGACCAAAAATCAGAGCAAATTAGAATTGAAAATGAGGTTCCTATTAATAGATATGAATTCTGCAAACTCATACAATGGTTAGCCCAACTTACTGTCCCAAAAGAAATTCCCAGGGAGGTACCTGGTCAACAGAGGGTAGACTTTGCCCTGGAAAGTACAAAATAAAGGGAGCTGTACACAGCCCAGTTTAACTTTTTCTCAGTAATGTCAACAAGGGTCATGTGACTTGGCACCAGACTGATGATGGTTGCATCACGTAGGCATAATGAATTTGGCAGTTTGGAGTGTATCATTCCAAAACTGTGCTGTGGGTCAGAGTGTAGCAGTGCTCAACAAACATTGATTGGGACACTAACTTTGTATTAGGTTTTTTGATATTATAAACCTTATAATGGTGTTCACATTGGGGATTTGTACCATGGGAATATAAGACTTTCCAATTTGTATTTCAACATAGTTTAAATAAAGTTTAAATAAAATTACATCTATGTTCATATACGGAAGATCACTGTAAAGGGTTTAAATGTAAAGAACAATTCTTTAGGAATCACTTTGCTATTTGACAAAGGAGCATGTTCCATTTTATAAAGGAACATTACACAACCTGAAATGCACAGGTTAAGATAATTTCCTTGCACTAGAGTATGGCCAGGCAGCTATGAGATGGAGCAGAGCTTGGTATCTGGGGAGAGAGCAGTAGGGCTCCAGAGGCACACTGAGACCCTTCTTTCTCACTTGGTATTATCTGGATAAATTCTGGTCCACCTCTGATGAGACTATCCCCTCAAGTTCTTAGATTTGGAGGCATAAAACCAATTTCTTATAAGAAAATGGATCTTCTATCATGAAAGTGACAGTAAATACTTGTGGTCACATCAGTTATCTGAAACAAAATACTTCCGCTACACTCCTTTTCTGATAGGTTAATGATGCTTAACAAAGGAAATCAAGTCCAATTTTCCAGCTTAAATTGTTCTACTCTAAGAGCTCATTGAGGAGGGAGCTGGGGAGAACTGATTCCTTAAATTATTTTCCTGTTAAGAATTACATAGCTCCCTTCATACCAGTGATAAGGGCCTGATAACAAGGATATACAAAAGAACTCACACAACTTCACAGAAACAAAACAAAAAGCCCTGTCAAAAAGTGGGGAAAAGAACTAAAAAGACTTCTCCAAAGAGGAAATACAAATGGTCAACAGGTCTATGAAAAAATGCTCAACATCACTAATAATCAGGGAAATACAAATCAAAACCACACTGAGATACCGCCACCACACCAGGTCTATGAAAAAATGCTCAACATCACTAATAATCAGGGAAATACAAATCAAAACCACACTGAGATACTGCCCATGTTAAAAAAACAGACAACAAGAAGTGTTGGTGTGGATGTGGAGAAAAAGGAACTCTCTTACATTGCTGGTGAGAGTGCAAACTAGTCCAACCACTATGGCAGGCTGTGTGGAGGACCCTCAAACAACTGAAAGTGGAACTACCATTCGACCAAGCAATGCCACTACTGGGAATCTACCCAAAGGACACAAAAACACTAATTCAAAAAGACACATGGTCTGGATGTTTATCACAGCACTATTTACAATTGCCAGCATATGAAAACAACCCAAATGCCCCAAAACAGACGAATGGCCGAAAAAGAGGTGGTATATCTACAGAATGACATATTTTCCATCAAAGAAGACAAACATATCATTCGCAGCAACATTGTTAGTACTAGAAGGAATCATGTTAGCGGAAATAAGCCAGAAAGAAAATGAGAAATATGGGATGGTCTCACTTATATGAGGGCTACAGGGAAAATAAACGAACAAGAAAAATATGAAACAGTCAACAGAATTGAGGCAAAGAGCAGAAGAAGAGAAGGGAGTAAGCATGGGGGAAGGGAGGGCAAAAGAGATAAAGATGGTTTCTGGGTGACAGGGTGGTGGGAGACCCTTGGGATAGACAATGATGTGATATATATATATATATATATATATATACGCATATATACATATATGTATGTGTGTATCTATGTGCAATCAAGAAAAATTCAATGATTTTAAAAAATTAAATATAATTTGTGACAAGAAAAAGGAGTTGCATAGCTGAAGACACAGCATTTTGTTTCCTTTTTACCTAAAGCCCTTTTTTTTTTTTTTTGAGACTAGGTCTTGCTATTTTTGGCTGTGGAACCGCAGGCTCTCATTGCCCAGGGTACCACAGACTCAAGCAATCCCCAGCCTCAGCTTCCCAGGTAGCTGGGATTACAGGCGTACGCCACCACACCCAGCTATTTTTTTTGGAACTAGGTCTCACTATACGGACCCCAGGTGGGACTCGAACTGCGATCCCTAGCCCTGGCCGCTTCATAGGCTGAAGCTTACAAGCACGAGCCACCGTGCCCGGCCTAAAGCCCTTTTTTTAATACTTGATTCTACCTCCCAATATTGTGAGTTGCTAAGTGAAAATATTTTTATAGATTAGAGTCAGTGAGATATCTAATTTAATATTGGATTTTTCAGATAAGAAAACAAGCTTTAAAAAAGGCAGGTATTTGACCACAGTCCTATAAGTTAGAAACAGAAGTAGAGTCCCAGACTCCTACTTTTAAAAACGTACTTTTCATTTTTAACACAAGACTCCTTTTGATAAACATGAAAATCTTACCTCCTACAACCTCTCAAAGAACCATAATTTTGTGGGAATCACTGCATCTTCTGAATAAGATTTTTTTTTCCTCCTGGCTGAGCACTGATTCTTCAGTAGCCATTTATCCTACCAGCTACATACCAGCACTCAATAATCTATATTTTAAAAGATGTGATTGAATTTAAATTCCTATGTCGGTAGGTAGTATCAGACTCAATACAGCAGTCAACACAACATAATACTTTGTAAAATGCTTTTATATCCATCTTTTCGTCAACATCTCACAGCAGATATTATTGTGGTATTATCTGCCTTCTGGTTCTGCAGCTAAGAAGATTAAGCCTTGGAGGAGGCATTTATGTGACTTGCCCAAGGTCATGGCAGAACTCAAACCCAAATCTCTACCATTGCTTCCTTTACTTCCCTACATACTCCTCCAGAAGATGGTGAGATTTTAAATGTTTGTACAGTCTCCACTGCATAGCCAAAAGTGATCTCTCATTAAGGATTAAAAAGTTACCATTCCAGTAATACAGTGATTCTCCATCTTGCCTTCTCAGAACTGACCAGAGATATAAGGTATACCCAGAAACCCTTTCCCTACCCCCCCCCCTTTTAACTTTTCATAAACAATGTAGAGTGTGGCTCCCGACTCCATTTGTATTGCAGAATACCAAAATCAGGAGATTGTTAAGGTTTACTTGCGGAAATGAACAAGGTGTATTTCCACTGTGTTGAGAGAAACCTCAACCTTTATTTCTCAAGATCTCTTTTGTAGTTTCCCTTAATTTCTACCACTGTCACTGCCCACTCTTCGTATTGTGAGTAAACCAAAAAGTCAACAGGAGGGTGTTCCTGGTGTTCCTGGATCTGTCTTTGGAGGCTGGTGATGACTTCAGAGAGTATGAGCACCCACATACACACACCCACAGTCCCCCCCCTCCCAACCTTTGCCCTAAATTAGAGGACAGTGTAGCCTGGTGTTTAGAAGATGGTCACCAGATGGCACTAACTCACCATGGCTTCCCTCTTTGAGCCCATCTGATGGGGAAGAGGTAATTCCTTGGAGAGAGGGAAAAGGAGAGGGAGGGGGGAAAAGGAGAGGGAGAGAGAGAGAGAGAGAGAGAGAGAGAGAGAGAGAGAGAGAGAGAGAGAGAGAGAGAGAGAGAGAGAGAGAGAGAGAGAGAGAGAGAGAGAGCTATGTCTTGAAGATAGCACTAGGAAGTTTGTGTTTTCTAAAGGGCACAGATGTAAGAAAGGACAAGGACAGGTGTGTGGATTCCTGATGGGTCACTTACTAGCTGTATGACTTCTGACAAATTAGGTAACTTTATAAACCTGGTTTTTCAACTGTAAAGTGGGCTGCTCATATTGACTACTTCTCACATTAAGTACTGCAAGAATAAATTATTTTTTGACTCAGTACATTGTATAGTCTTTGTAAATAGGAGGTTTTTTGTTTGTTTTACTGTAAAATACTGTGATTTAAAAATTGCTTGTAAAAGATTCTTTTTCAGTTGTACTTCTTCACCAGGATGTTGATGAGTTCACCCTGCCTTAGGAGTTCATGTGATTTCAAATGAAAAACTGAACAAGAGAGAATATGGACCCTTGGTTTATAAGTCCTTTTCACTTTGCAGTTAATTTGCATTAGCCATAATATCAGATAATAAAAGTGAAATTGTAGTCATTTATTACTTGTAAGCAACACTTACTTAATCATAAGCACCTAGTTGGCTATATCCACTAGGAAGTCAGCCAATAATGAAGAAATGAGAACAAGCTTCTGAGTCACTCACATAGGTGTTACAGGGTTGGTATAGCAAAATTCATGTACTTTTCTTATACCTAGGCCTTCAGAATCTCACCTGAATCTGTTAGTTCATTTTAAACAGTGATTTGGTCATTGGATTCCCAACCCACAGCGGAATAAATTAGAAAAGGGAGAGATGCTACAAGTAGGCATTTTAACTAGCCAAAGAGTTCTCTGGGAGCTTGACCAAAAAAAGGTGTAAACAGGAAAATGGATGCAATAACCCAAAAAGAAGAGTATATAGTATGAAATCATCTGGTTGAAATTTTCATATAAAACTTATTAAATATAATATTAGCCCTAGTTGCCATTTTATTACACTACAGAAGTAATTGGCATTGATGCTGGTATTCCTAATAAATCAGGAAAAAATTAGATTGTATTATTTTTTAAGATAGAACATGTACTTTATTATAAATATTTCCACCTAAAACAAATCAAAAGAAAAGTTTTGGAGCTTAAATAAAGGAAATACAAATGAACTATCTGAAAAATTACTCATTTACCTATGATATCACAAAAATGAAGCATTTCCTTACTAAATCAGTATAATTTTCCATTCTTTTCTGTTTCCAGCAGCATGTTAACAACCAACAAACACATAATAGTTATTTATTATAATGTCAATAACTAATATGTAAATACCCATTATTTCTCTCATGTCTCTACTTAAGGAAACTGAAACAGTGATTAAGTAATTATCTAAGATTGCACTTACAATAAGTAAATGAATCACTATTTGAACCCAAGTAGTCTGGTTCTACAGTCATGCATTTAACTACTACACTGTCTACTCTATAGGATTTACTATTAGACCCACCTGTATGAAGCACACTTTTTGCTGCATTGTTGGGCTCACAAGAAGTAAGAAAATTCTCCAAGAGCATACATGCAAACTCTTACATTACTGTAGAGAATGAAAATTTATGATGTGTTTTTTCACTTTTAACAGACAAGCAATTGAAGTTTATCAAAAGTGGCCGTGCACGGTGGCTTGTGCCTGTAAGCTTCAGCCTATGAAGCGGCGGGGGCTAGGGATTGTGGTTCGATTCCTGTCTGGGGCTCATAGCGAGACCTAGTTCCAAAAAAAAATAGCAGGGCGTGGTGGCGTACGCCTGTAATCCCAGCTACCTGGGAAGCTGAGGCTGGGGATTGCTTGAGTCTGCGGTACCCCGGGCAACGAGAGCCTGCGGTTCCACGGGCAAAAATAGCGAGACCTAGTCTCCAAAAACAAAACAAAACAAAACAAAACAAAAAAAAGTGGCCAGATCTTGCTGGGCATGGTGGCTCATGCTTGTAAGCGACAGCCTATGGAGTCATGGCTGGGACTGGGGATTGTGGGCTCAAGTCCTGCCTGGGGCAACAAAGCTAGACCTAGTCCCAAAACATAGCTGGGCATGGTGGCATGTGCCTGTAACCCCAGCTACCTGGGAAGCTGAGGCTGGGGATTGCTTGAGTCCGTGGCACCATGGGCAACATGAGCCCTGCAGTTCCACAGGCAAAAATAGTGAGACCTAGTCTAAAAAAAAAATAAAATAAAATAACCCAAAAAAAAAATCCTCTTGAATATGAAAAATATAATTATTAAAGTTATATAGATGAATTTCATTCATTACTATTTTAGACTAGCCAAAAAGAAAATAGATGAAATGACAGATCTAAAGATCAGACCAGAATATAGCAGAGACAAAAAGATTGAGAATATGAAATATTAAGAAATGGAGAATGGAAAGAGAATATTAGGCATATCATATCTAATTTTAGTTCCAAAGTAAAGAGTGGAGAAAATGGAGAAGAGGCATTTTTTGAAAAGATAATGACTTAACTTTTTGGTACCAATTAAAGACATTTATTCAAAATATATGATCCATGTATACAGAAAGCACAGTGTTTACCAGCAGAGTAACTAAAAAATAAACACCTGTTAACTATAGTTAAATATCATAATACCTAAGATTAAAAAAATTAAACAGTTGAAAAAAAATCATGACTCACTAGGACACAATAAATTGAGAACAAGTTTCCAACAGTGGAGGCTGTTGGAAAGGTAAGTGTCAACATCAACCTATGTAGTCGCAAAACTGTCTTCAGGCATGAAGACAAAGACAATGTCAGACAAGTAAAAACTTGAAGAACAAAGTTAGAGGACTCACATTTCCTGGCTTCAAAATTCACTACAAAACCTTACTACAATGCTAGAGTAATCAAGACTGTCATAAGAATGAACACATAGAGCAATAGAGTCCAGAAATAAACCCTTACATTTAGTCATTTGATTTTCAACAAGAATGCCAAGATCATTTACTGGAAAAGAAGAATCTTCACCAAATGGTGTAGGTAACGGTGGATATCCATATGCAGATGAAGTTATTAGACTTTATACATATATGTATACAAACTCAAAATGAATCAAAGCTAAATACTCTGCTATTTAGAGTCATAATAATGAATCAATAAATACTAGGACTGTAAAACTCAATAAAATGCAGGCGTGAGTCTTTGTAACTTTGAATTAGACAACAATTTCTTAGATATGACACCAAAAGCATAAGCAAGCAAAAATAGATGATAGATTTCAAGAAATGAAAAGATAGATTCATTCTGGAATTACTATTCAACTATTTAAAAAAGATGAAATTCTGCTATTTGTGTCCACATAGATGGACCTTTAAGGGATTATGCTGAGTTCAGTAAGTCAGAAGGAGAAAGACAAATACTGTATGATTCCACTCATGAGGAATATAAACCAAGACTATATATAAGGACTGTCTTTCATGTCCACCCTCCACTAACCACACCCCAGTTGATGAAACCAGAGGTGGAGCCTGAATTTAAATTGGGCCAATCAGATTCTTTCTCCAAGAAGTCTGGACAGGCTCTTACAGATTTGCAGAGATAGCCACCTCTCCTATGAATTCAGAGGAGCAGAAGAAAGCTGATTGACAAATAGAAAGTAAGAGTTCCTGCAGAGAGAAGACCTAGAGTAAGCGGGAGAGAGAGACAGAAAAATAAACTGACCAAAGGCAGGGACCAAAAAGAAGAGAGAAACTGAGATAGAGAGTCACAAGAAACACCAAGTATAGTTCAAGACTGAGAAGTCAAAAATCAAAAACCACGGAGCATAAGAGAATCAAAACCAGAGATTGATGGCCTAGGTTTTGATGGCATTGCAATTTCCAACCCCGGTCCTTCCTGATGTCTGCTGGCAACCTCCTCTACCCCCGCATACTTGTAAACGTTAACCTCCCAATGTGCAGTTCCACTGCTTTTCCTTGACTCCAGTCAATCTTTGCCTAAATCTCCAATCTGTCCCTGCACTGCCTCCAAGTTGTCTTGTATAAATCCTTTCAATCTGTCAAAACTGTTCTTATCCTAACATATCATTTCCTTTTTCACCCAGATGCTAGAGTTCTCTAAACTCTAAAAGACTTGGAAGACTTCCTTGGTTGGCACAGAAGCAGCCAGGATAGACCCCCCCATCTTCTTGCCTTTCTAGTGTCCTCCCTCCCTGTCATCTAGTGTTCGCTAGCATACCATTCACTCCCAGTGACTGGTAATCAGCCAAGGCTATAGCAGGTTGAGACTGAAACCCTAGGACTTTCTGTAATGAACGTTTTGTCCAACCACTGCACAGAAACTCCACAGAGGAAGGGAACACCCAATGAATCATCAGTTTGGTGAAGAAAAGGCAGCTTGGGAACTGTGTTCTTAACCTTGCTTAAAATCATGAAAAGAACTTTAGAGATGGTTTAGATTCTAATCTAAACCAATGTCTTCATGTATAGGTGAAGCAAATCAAGTCTAGTGGAAATTTACTTGAGCAAAATCACATAGAGCATATATTTGTCTTGAGAAGCAAGATACTTAAAGATTAGGTGTTATGCGCTCAACTCAACTGTCTGAATTGAGGTGTCTGCTATCTACTTCCAACCTCTTGGTTTTCCACAGATAATTTCTACTTGTACCCCTTGCCAAGGTTAGGCACACTTTCCACAAGCAGCTTAAAGATTTCATTTAGGCTTCACTTTAGATGTCACCACCTCCTCCAAGAAGCCTTCTCTGACATCATACCCTCCAAGTCTGGTACCACTATGTGAAGTATATTTTGTATATTCCTGTCTACTTGTACACTTGGTTTGGTATAGACTGGACACAATAAATGTAATATGAATGGAGAAAAAGTCAGATTCCAGTTACCATCTACCGGAATCCATTTACTCAGGTTGTCAGTGCAAAAGGAAAAGGGAAGGCCATGGGGTGGGAGCCTAGCCTGCCCACCTTTCCCCAGCAACTCTCTGAGTTTGAAGGAAACTGGGTAGCAGATTAAAGCAGCACATACTTGCTCCTGAAGGAGTGAGGCATCTGTGGTCACTGACCATTGACCCCTTGGGGGACCAATCAAGCTTTTCCCTCAAGTAGTCAGGGAGCAGTGGAACAGAAGCATAGTATAGAAGTGGATCAAGCCAGGAGTGGTGGCACATGCCTTTAATCCCAGCCTTGGGAGGCTGAGGCGAGTCCATGGGTTTGAGACCTAGTCGCAAAAAAAAAAAAAAGTGCATCAAGGGCAGTCGCAGGGCCTGTGGGCCCCAGCTCTGCATAAACTCACTTTTTCAGAGGTCATGAGGATGGAGTATGCAGCCAGAGAAACTTCTAATTGATTATGAAGCAAACCCCTGGGAGCTGGGCAGATGCTGATCCAAGAGTACAAATCCAATCCAGACCAGAGATGGCCAAAAGGAGTTGCACTTGGGTAGCCAGGGAATCAAGGCGAGCTTTTTGTCCTGATTATAAATGATGCCCTCACTTCCCCCCAACTTCTTTGACCTCTTTCCTGACAGATTCTGGAAGGGCTAGCAGAAGTATAATAGCGCATCTTATCCAACTCTGCCACCCTCACTGTTGATGCCTCCAAGATCACTCTGGCATCAGTCACTGACCTCTGATTTACTATTTTAAACCAAGCCTTTCCAAAAACAAAACCCTGTCCATTTGGACCAGTTGTTTCACTCAAGGGAGGTAGTGGGTGTTGTTACATACAACGAGATCTGGTGTCTGAAAAGGTTGGGCTTCTTAAGAAGAGCTTGGAATAAAAAGAAAAAGCCCACCATTTCTGAGTGAGGTCAGCCAGCTGGACAAGGCAGCAGTCTGGAGGCTAGGGGGAGAAGGGGGTGGAGGAGGGGCAGTGTAGAAGGTCCACTTGGTCAACTTGCTGGACCCTAGGCCAAGTCATTGTATAAGCTCCCCAGTATTGGAAAAAGAAGGGAAAAAAGAAAATCAGATGTTTTTAGCTTTGCTCAGGCGCCCGGAACATGCTCATAACTCCAGGAATCTCCACTCTTCTCTGTGAATGGAAAATATGATCCATGAGAACAAACTTGACCTCTTGAGTGTGTGCCTAGTCAGCCAGCCCTGTAACTTAGAGTTATGTCTCACACCACCTTGTGATCATTTTCCAAAGTCCCAGCTGTCCCTCTGAGCAGTTGGCTTACTTTTATGGTTAATAGGTAGGACAGCAACTTCAAATATGCATTGATTGACATCTACTCTAGGCCTCTAGCAAAGGAACAAAAGTAACTGTAAAGGGAAACACACTGACATACTTAATAGCCTAGTACAACTGTGGGTATGTGTATCTATGTTTCCAGACAAGAAGACGTCTGGAACGTTTTTGCAGTCTTGATGAAGGAACTATGATTACTCTAGATTTGACAGCTTGACATTGAATGTGTATTGGAGTTCCATATGATTACCCTAGAATTCACAACTTGACACTGAATGTGCACTAGAGTTCTAAGTTTACTAAAGAAATAAGCTATTTACATTTCAAGTAAAAATATTGAAGTTTATTCCTTTATTTCACCACCATTGGTATGTGTGAACTGTGATGGAGGCCTTGCTTATATCCTGCGGAGCAAGGCTAAGAAATATGTTTTATGTAGTTTTTTAATCTGCAACATCAGATTATCATGATCATGGAGGTGGGCCAAACTGTGCAAACAAAAGGAAGTACATTTCCACTGATGGCACTAAATGAAGAATGGTCAAGGCCACAGAGTTGACCAGTAGCCAACTTTTTGTTTCTTTTGACAACAGGACAAAGGGGCTTTATTTTGCCATTTTGGGTACTATGATCAATGGGTATCATGGGACAAAGACAGTAAGTAAAGGCATGAAGAAACAAACAAGCAAATGGCACCAGAACAGATGTGCTTAAATTAACCAAGTGACAGTTTGTGCGTCAGTCTCACAATGACTGTCATGTGAGGTGGGCAAGAAGTACCACAAGACTTAGTTGCGCAGAGGCTGCTGAGCAACCCCTGGAAACCTCAGGGAGTTCACCCTGCTGCGCAGGCGCTGGCCAGCCCTGCTTGCCCGCTGTTGCCTCCTCGAGGGTGCTCTTCCTCTGACAGGGCTCTGGGAGGCAGGGCGGGCAGGGGTGTTTTGGAGGTACTGGAAGGCACTCTGGCGACCCACCTGCCTCTCTACACAGTTAAAGGTGAGGGCCACTCCCACGTTGCTCTTCATGACTCTGGAGGAGCCATCAGATGTGCCATCAAAGCATCGGCCAAGTGCAATCTCCTTGGCCATTCGAGGGTCCTGGTCAGTCACAGTATAGATGCCATAGTTGTGGCCTAGTGGGTCCAGGGGTGCCAGCATGGTGTACTCACTGGTGTCATTGTTGACTGCCAGTGGTAGGTGATTTACTAAGTACTCATGCAGCATGGGGTTTACACTGGCTCGATGGCAGCTGCCCTGGGGAATAACCTTCACCATTGTGCGATCCACACGATCCTGGTCATAGAGCATCCCACTGCACTTGAATTCCACACAGGCAGATGAGACATTGGGCTGGTCCCTGTCCCGTGTGCTCCTCACATCCCGGATTCCATACAGCTTCCCCACTGTCTGCCGGTGGGTGCCCCCCATATTGCGGGATCGCACATTCACCTCCAGTGGCCCCACAATTTTCACCTTGATGTAGCAGGCCCGGAACTCCATTGGCTTGGGCCACCATGCCAGGTAGTCTTCAGTCCAGCTCATGGGGTCATCCTCATTGAAGGGGACTGTGTTGTAGTCATACCGATCCCCCTCAATCTGGTAGAACCGGAAGTGGGCTGCAGTGGGCGGTGCCTCCTCACATTCCCGGAGGTTCTCAAAGGCATAGATGGGTCCATTGCTCTCTTCTGCCGAGTTGGGCCTTGGCTTGGCCATGCTGATCTGAAAAGCTGTCTTCTTAACTCGTGGGTTCTCATGGTCTGTCCGGCGGTACTTGAGTTTGTTGAGGTAGGGCTGAGGGACACCAATTGCATTTGGGTTGAATTTAGGAGCAGACTCTACCGCTTCCAGTTCTTCCCCAGCCAGGCTTGCCAAGACATAGGCAGAGTAGGCATCCAGGGACTGGTCATCACAGAAGGCAGGCAAACAGGCTCCATTGGGGCCTGTGATGACACTATCAAAGCGACCCCAGGCCCTGGGGTTAGATGAGAAGCCAGTCCTGGGCTCTAGGTTGATCACAGAGATGACAACTCCCTGGATCTGCTCACTGGGCAAGAACCTTTCGCTTCGGTAGGCCCTCACCTTGATAAAACACCTCCTGCTTTCAGGGACATCCAGGTTAAAGAGCCTCCTCTCTCGGATTTCCATGTTGCCCACCAGGAAGGTTCTCTCTTCCCTTTTGTTCCGCCGTTGGCTTTCAAATTTGAAGTCACCTTCCTCCTCCCACAGCCCCGTGTCTGGGTTAAGTGACCAAAGTTTCATTGTGGGCATGTGCTCTGGCATCTTGACCTGGGCTGAGTCAAGGTGAACTTTTACCTTGCCAACATTAAGTGACTCTGAGGTGGCCTCATCTCTGAAGTCTACAGAGAACATGCCATATGTCCGGAGGGGGAAGGTGTCTCCTTCATCAGTGATGAAATTCAGGTCACTCTGGGTGGCTGTGGCTGTGGAAATATTCCGGGGATCCAGGAAGGTCACACTGGCCTTTACTTTTCCTGTGTAGGGCTCCCCATTCTGCCTATAGAAACTCTTGGTGGGGATCTCCAGCTCAGCCATAGGGTCTTCACCAGCCACCTCCCCGAGGGGGATAATGTTGGTCTCCATGGCCTCCAAGGTGATGGGCTCTTTCCGTCGAAGCATCTTGATCTCATGGAACACTGCACTTCCCTTCTTGTTGAAGGGCAGTACTTTGGTGGTGTTGACAAACTTCTGCAGCCTGTCCACAAAAGTGAGCACCAGTCTCTCAGTGTCTTGGGGGATATGGAGAGTGAAAGTGCCCTTGTAGCCAGTCATGCTCACACGGTTGCCCCCCATATACACATGACCAAAGCGCATGGGTTCCCCATTGTCAGCTGCGCTGACACGGCCCCGCACAATACTCCGGGTCTCTGTACACCGCTGACAACTGCACTCCTTGGCCACCTTGGTAGGTAGCGTATACCCACTGCACTGGATCTCCCTCTCCTGCATTTTGGAAATGCCACAGCAGTGCTCCACAGCATCCCGGCACCTGATCCCATTATCCTGCTGCCCTGCACAGGTCTTAACAGGGCATCGGCCCACATCATAGTAAAAGGAGTTCGTGGTATTCTGGAAGCAATCATGGGGCAGTCGGATAAGGTAGCTCTCAGGAATTGGGTTGCAGGGGGCCTCATCAGGGTCTGTGGAGGGAAATTATGTGGATATCAAATGTATCAAATCACATCCTACACAGATACCTCAAGCTTATTTCTCTGTAGTGCCTTATGGTTTTCAAAGTATTTACATATTCGTAACCCTGAATCTTACAGAACTCTTAAGAGGGAAATAAAATGGTTATTACTAATCCCTTTTTATACCTGGGAAACAGGTGTTTGCTGAGACTTCTAGAGTAGTAGCTCTCATTAGAGGGGTCTGGAAAATGTGTGAAGGTATTATAGCTTGCCACCAAAATTGGGATACAGTGACATACACTGGCTTCAGGTGGAAAGGGGGCATTGCTGCTTTGTGTCCTGCAAGGCCTGGCACTGTTCTACATCAAGAATTTTTCTGCATCTTGCATGACTTGCACACATCCAGCAGACATTCACGTAGGTGTTATACCTTTCTGAAATGATCAGAGCCTTGTATTTTTTACATGACTTCATTACATTTGGATTTTTCAAGAATGTAACTTCCATTCATAGAAAGTTAAGATTATACTTTGTTTAGCTTGACACATTACTGAGCATTGTTCATCTCAAAAAAATCATACACCTTCAACATTACCCAAGGAATGTGAACCACCAAGATGATATCCTATGTTCATCCGCCATCTGTAGCTGTGACATTCACAGTATCTGGATTTAAGTACAAGTCTCACCTCTTGTTTCCTCATGTCATTATGCCAATGAGGAAATGTACATATTGAAATACATACTATTTTGTATTAAAATTATTTTCTTTTTATTTCTCCTTTATGTAATTATTAGAACCATGCAGTTAGAAATTACATGTTGTTACTATCAATATATTTAACTTCAGAATAGTAAAATTTGTGACATTATTAAAAGTATTAAAACTTTAGAGTATTAAAAATAACTGACAAACAGGGAGTGTTGGTATCATGGGTTGGGAACAGCTGCCGAGGGAGCCCCACATCCAAGTGCCCCGTGTCCTGTCTGTCCTGAGCTCTATTGCTCAACTTCCATGGAGTCTGTGAAATATTCCAGGATCCTTCCAATAAATTTCTCTTCCTCTGCCTTTTGTTTGGTTTTGTTTAGGCCAATTACTAAGATAGCCTCCCCCCCCCCACTTTCCAAGCACAGGTTCTTGATTGGTCTTAGTCTCAAACTTCTCCCCTTCCAGCTCACCTCTTGAAGCCATCTCTGTTCATATCACCCTTGCTGGAAAAGCTCCCTCAGTTTCCCACTTCTATACCTCTGCTCAGGTTGGCCCTTCCTCTGAAATGTCCCCACCTCCACACACAAAGTCCCTGCCCATTCTTTAAGGTCAGGGGCTCACATTTTTGGCTGCAAATTAGAATCTTCTAGAGAGTTTGTAACTATGCGTGCCTTGGACGTACTCCAAATCAATGAAATCAGAATTCCTGAGGGTTAAACTTAAAATCAGTTTTTTAAAAACGCAGCAAGTGATGGCAATGTACAGCCAAGGTCCTAGCTGGGAAGTCATCCGCGATCACTGAAAGGTCTCTCTCTCTCATCTATAGAGCCCACAATTCTTAGTTTCTGTTTGGGCTGCATTTTTCTATCTTTACTTATTATCTCTTATTTGCATTCTGTATCCCTCCTGGAGAGACTGCACTGTGTGGGTGGGATTTGAGTCTTGTCCCCATTTTCTGTTCCAGGGATAGAGTACTGTATGCAGCACAGAAATGTCTGAACTTTTACTTCCCAGTTCTGTCCACTGCCCTTTGACACACCTGGGATCCCCCAGAGACCTGAGAGACTTACCTATGACAGTTAGCTGGGCAACCTGGGACTTTATAGCCCCTGCATCACTTTGGGCCTTGCAGAAGTACTCCCCAGCTTGGTTCCGCTGCAGGTTCCTCAGCACCAGCTTGCTCTCATGCTTGTAGAGGGAGGGGTTCAGCAATGTGTCATTGTGGTACCTGTAAGGGATGAAGAGGTGGAACTGAGGGCACAGTGGGAACACACATATCCCAGGGGACGATGCTAGGATCAATAGCCAGAGAGACGAAGGTGGGTGGGTCCTGCAGATGCCAACACTACCTTTGATTCAACTCAAGACACTGACTGGTCTGCACTTGATCTGAGTCCCTGCCCCACCACTAAATGGCTGGGGATTTTTGGACAAATCATCTCACCTGCCTGAGCTTCAGCTCCCTGGTCTTCAGAATGGGAGTAGTGCTCCCTAGCTGACTCCACAGAATTGTTGGGAAGGCAGAACAGATAATGATTATGAAGTATTTGTGAAAGGGGACGCATTCACAGTCATACTCTGACCTTACTTATCTTTGTTCTGGGGAACTTCTGTGTCTAAGGGATATGTAAGTCAGGACCTCAAGACCAGAACTGCTCAATGGGGACCACAGTTTCAAGAGGACAAGGCTTGCAGACTGTCTGGGCAACCTCAAACTCTGCTGGCTCCCAGCTGCAAATGCCAGCTCCCAGGTTCTGCATAAGTACCATACTTAGGACTTTATTCTGTTGTTATTGCTATATTTGATAAGCCCAGACCCAGTGCAAGAAAGTTCTGGGTTCCATAAGGAGAACTGGGTAAGGTGGATGACAGAATACTCACCAGAAATACTTATCTGGACTGGGCTTCCCTGTGGCCTTACAGCACAGGGACACACTCTGCCCAGCTCTCCTTGCTTTTGTCTCAGGGTTCATCACAATGTATGGAGTCTCTGGGATGGAAGGTAAGAAATGGTGTTTTGGTTTTTTCTGTGTGACAGATTCTCTAGAGCCTCACTACCTCAGGTTTTCTTTTTTCTTTTCTTTTTTTTTTTTTTTTTTTTTTTTTT
>PVHY01026459.1:0-17246 GCA_004024945.1 Uropsilus gracilis
CTCAAAAAAAAAAAAAAAAAAAGAAAATGCCTGATGAGGCCCTGGTATGGGCACTGTGGGTGGGGCATGGGCCTCGAAACGCTGGTGCTGGATGGATCCAGGCCCACCTGACCCTGAGGCTTTCAGGGCTAGGGGATGAGGGGCAAGGTCACCATGTGCCCTCTGCTCGATTGACATCAAGGCTGAGCCCCTCATCATACTGAATTCCAGGGGAGTCAGGAGGAGCCAGACACATCGTCAGCCTCTGGGGAAGTCAGGGTTGAGGAGCAGGTGGGCAGATGAGTGATGGGGCTTCCTCTCTGTCAGCCAGGAGAGCACAAATCCTGAGGCAGAGCTGAGCCCTCACACTCCAGCCCCAGCCCGAGGAGCTGTCTCCAGGTCAGCTGGCAGCCACCGCCGATGACATGGGAGATGCTCCATTTGCCCGAGGAGTCCAGGGGCTGCTCCTCTGCTTCCAGCCATCACGTCCGTGCTGACACCACCATCGCCTGCCCATCAGGGTGGTCCCTGGCATCAAAGGTGCAGGGCACACTGTCCTAGGGGCATGTGTCTGGGTGGGGGTGGGTGGGGGTCGGGGACTGTCAGCCCTATTCACCTGTCACAGGCAGAGGAGGGGAAGGGAACCAGGAAGGGAACTCAAATGTGGATCACTCTCCCTTTTGCCAGGGGTTCTGGATCATTGCCCCCCCCCTTTTTTTTGTTTTTGTTTTTTGAGACTAGGTCTTGCTATTTTTGCCCGTGGAACCACAGGCTCTTGTTGCCCAGGGTACCACAGACTCAAGCAATCCCCAGCCTCAGCTTCCCAGGTAGCTGGGATGACAGGCATGCACCACCATGCCCAGCTATTTTTTTTGGAACTAGGTCTTGCTATGGGCCCCAGGCGGGACTCGAACCGCGATCCCTAGCCCCGGCCGCTTCATAGGCTGAAGCTTATAGGCACGAGCCACCGTGCTTGCCCATTGCCCCATTTTGATAACTGCCTAGATAGCTGATTTAACTGTTGTGCCTTGCAACGCTGTACCTTGGGGAAGGGAAGCCTTATGGGTAGGACTTTGGGTGGGGAGATGGACAGTTATAAAACATTAGCCAGGCTGGGCATGGTGGCGCATGCCTGTAAGTGGCAGCCTAGGAAGCTGCAGCCGGGGCCAGGGATCACAGTTTGAGCCCCACGGGGGGCATGTAGTGAGACCTAGTCCCAAAAAAGTAGCTGGGCTTGGTGGCGTGCGCCTGTAATCCCAGCTACCTGGGAAGCTGAGGCTAGGGATTGCTTGAGTCTGTGGTACCTTGGGGAACGTGAGCTTGCAGTTCTGCAGGCAAAAATAGCGAGACCTAGTCTCAAAACAAGCAAACAAAAAAACCCATTAGCCCCAGAGCTAAAACTGGCCTTATTTTTTAAGCCACCATTTCAAGACTTGGAGATTTCATACAAAATTGCCCATCTCTGGCTTCTCTTAGAAAAACCACAAGATCTGGCGTTTAACAGCACTGACTGGCCAGAACTGCATGGGGGCAGCCCTCTTGCATCAGCCATGTGCCCTGGTTTGCAGCCACAGTCCTCTGCTTGGCATCACAAGCCCTGTCCTAATAGCTCTGCCCGCAGGCAGCATTTCAGATCTGCAGCATTCGCTAAAACCTACAGGAGCCCACCAGCCTCCCTGGAGCGTCGGCTGACTGGTTGAGAGAGAACAGTCCGTCAGAGGGGCCTCTCGTGGGTGGAGCTGGGTTCCCAGCCTGGCCCTCTGCCTGTAAGGGAGCTTGGCCTTTAAGAAACTGTTGTCTCCAGATCCTTTAGCTTTCTGGAAGTGACTAAGCCAAGGTCCCTTGGCTCTCTTTTTGGGTTCTTACTGATGAGTTCTGTGGCCAAGGCTTTCTTCCAGGGGCTGGAGAGGAGCTGGCCGGCTTTGACAGAAGGCACTGCTCTGATGACTGGGCCAGCATGCCTGCTTTGATGGCATGCAACTGCCCCCTGGAGGTGCCTCCCAGGTGGTTCAAGCCGATGCCAATGCCACCAGGGCCTTGCAGGCTGTGGCTGGACTTTGTCAGGAAGGCAAGGTCCTGCCCCGGTCCCAGCATGGGTCACTCTGAGACCAGGGCAGAACTACCTCCACTGGAAGCCCCTCACAGAGCTCTCCAAGGTGAAAACACAAAGAAAACTGCACTGCTGAGATGCAGATTTTGCCTTAGGCAACTAAATTTATTAGCAAGAAAAGATTTTTGTCAGCTCAGTGCTGACCAACAAAGTACATTGTTAATAAAGGATAACAAATCTGTCACTTCATTCATAAAACATACCTCAAGCAGTTACAACTAAAAATAAAGTTGGATTTTTGTTTAATTTAAAAGCCTCAAAAATAACAAGCAATATGTTTTTTTAAACATGTAGTAGACACAATTGTCTATTATACAATATACACTGTACACAAGTCTGAGTTTGGGCTGGTAGGGGGTGAGATGAGGGGGAGAGGTGCAGGATGTGAAGGTGTTTTAATCTGAATCCAGATTGGAGTTGAAATGCTGTGTCATTTAGAAAAGAGAATTGCTAGAGAAAAAAATTCATATAATCATCATTGCCCCCCAAAACCTTAAACTGAAAGCAGGCATGGGGGAGGTGAGTAACACGGACAGGAAGAAGGGAGCAATTAAATAAAACTTTAAAGCACACACAATACACAGTGTTCATCATCTGAAGTAGAGTATAAGGCAACGTTCTCCATAGAAAAAGAGGAGAGTCGGGGAGTCTGTGGGGAGCTTGACTTTTTAAATAGAAAGTTGGAATGTGCTGGAGGAGAGCTGTGGCAGGGCCGGGGCGTGTGGAGTGGAGACGGCCTCTTTGAGCCTCTCTGGAGGTGGATGCCACGGTGCCCTGGGTGCAGGGCCTGGGGGCATCCATGGTGGCTGGAGGGCCAGGAAGGTGCAGGGGAGAGAGGGGCATGGCACGATGCGACTCCGGCAGTGTTGGGGAGGGGGCTCACTTTTGCTCCTCGACGGAGTGAAATTCATGTTTTTCCTTTGGAAATAAGGGTTCCCACTCGTCCTGATTTAGAACGTCTCATTGGGCACGGCCAGTGTCCATGGTCTGGGCAGGCCGGGAGCGCGTGGTGAGAGGGAAGGGCCAGGGTGGTGCCAGAAGGGGCAAGTGAAGGGCAGCAGAGCCCCTTCCTGTGGGGACAGCCGCAGAACAGGAGGGAGTAGCCGAGGACAGGCCCGCAGCGGACGTAGGCCACCTTTCGGCCAGGGGCCCAGGCAGGACAGACAGGAGAGCGTCTCCTCTGGGCCTCCCGCCTCAGTCGGCCTTACAAGTTCTTCGTGACCAAGTGGGTCTTGTAATGCTTGGTGAGGTGATCGCTCCTCATGAAGCGCTTCTGACACTGGGCACACTCGAAGCGCTTGTCCCCTGGGAAGAGGAGACACGCGTCACTCATAAAAAGCCCAGACACTGGCAGCCCCCAAAGGGGAGGAACACCTGTGGGGTGTGAGGGACAACCTGTGCGGCTGCCACTGCCCTGTTGTCACATTCTCCCCGCCTCCTGCCCACACATCTGAGCCCGACAGGCTGCTGATCTGAACCCTCGGTCAGGCCTCAGCTCAGGTTATCCACTTGACTCACTCTCCTGTCTGCTCTGTGGCATCGCTTGTCCCTTGCCCAAGACGCTGTGCCTGTGCTCCTGCACATGGAGCTCTCTCAGACAAGACCCCAGCCTGCTTTCCGCTGACCTGGTTCCTCGCCTTTCCCCAGCCTGGACTGTGCTAGCAAGGAGCTGGAGTCTGGGTCCTGTATCCTCACTCCAGTCCCAGGATGGAGTGGGCATATGGGCCCACTGGGACACACCCAAGCCATCTTCAGGTGGTAGATGGGTGAACACTTTCATGTTAATAGCTTTGTATTTACTTGCCAGTGCATCAAAGTGTATGAAACACGTGATGTCAAAAGAAAAGTGACTGGACATAAATCAGTAAAATTCCTGAAACAACTGAAGAGAAAGCACTTTAGGGATAACAGAAGCAGAGGGATGCGCTTGGGGGCCAAGGGCCAGGGTTTGAAGCCAGTTCCACTTATCACTAGCGGTAGCACCTGCCTACCTTTCCAGGCCCACATTAAAATGGGCAGAACGTCCCCAGAGTTGCTGCGAGGATTAAATTAGTGCGCCTGTAAAGGGGACAGTCCAGCCTGGGACCGGTCAGTGCTTGTAGATAAGGCAGTCAGCAGGAAAGCAGCAGTCCCCCAAGCTGTGTGACGCAAAGGACACCACCTTGGGAGACACTTGGGCGAAAGAATGGCTTGCAAGGGTTTCCTGGGTGGTCCTGGCCCCCCGAGTAGAGGCTGTAGCTCTGGCTCAATGTGGTGATTCTGGCGGGACCAGGAGTCTCCCGGTCTGAGGGTGAGGAAGTGGGGCGGCCGAGGGAGGGGGGGAGGCCCGAGTGTGCCAGCAGGGAGCTGACCTGTGTGGGTGCGCGCGTGCCGCTGGAGCTCGTCGCTGCGCGTGAACCTCTTCCCGCAGAAGAACCAGTTGCAGACGAAGGGCCGCTCGCCGGTGTGCAGGCGCACGTGGGCCCGCAGCAAGGACGTCTTCCGGAAAGTCTTGCCGCAGTCAGGGATATGGCACACGTGCTTCTTCTTTCCCTGCTCTCCAGACCTGGGAGTTGGCAGGGGAGGCGAAGGGGAGAGAGGAAGAGGTAAAGGGGGGCAGGACAGGATGGAGAGAAGCAGGTCAGAGAGCACAAGGAAGGTGGGGGTCCACAAGTGGCATGGGGCCGCTACCTTACACCTTCAGAGTCTGTGCCCCCTTTAAGCTGATGTCCCAGGCACAGGGCACAAGCCAGGCTGGCGACAGCCCCCCCCCTTTAAATTACCTCTTGTCCCCGTCCTTGCAGTTGGGACAAGTGCAGGCCATGCGGCGCCGCTTCTCCCCAGGCTGGGCCTCTCCAGCCAGGGCCTGCTCCATCTGCAGCTGGATCTGGGTGGGGCTCAGCCCACTGATGGTCAGGTTGTTCCCAGAAACATTCTGCACGGTCAGCTGCTGCTGGCCTGTGGGGAGAAGGCGCCGAGGTTCAGGGCAAGGCAGCCTGAGGGGCGAGGGGAGCCTCAGCCTTCTCTCCTGCACATAAGGATGAGATGATGGCAGCTAATATTCCGGAGAGCCTACTATGTGCCAGATGCCAGGTTAGACCTTAATCTTCACAAGCTGAGGAAACAGGTACTGTTAACCCTTTCGCAGAGGAAGCAGTGGCTCAGTGGCCTGCAGAGGGCACAGAGCTAGTGCGTGACAGAACCCGGACTGAACCCAGGTCGTCAGCTGCAGAGCCTAGGTCCTGCACAAGGGTCTGTCTCCACAGACAGTTCCCGTCCAGATGTCGCCCTCATGACCTCGGCGAGGAAGGGTCTTGGCAGGGGCTGCTGTCTTGGAGTGTTTCTCTGGGGTCTCTCCCAGTCTTACACCCTTGAAATACCAACTCTGCTTTAGGAAAGTCTCTTGGTATTTTTGTTAATCAGAGTGAGAAAACGGTCCTGTGGACTGGAAAAATGTAAGTCCTCTAAGACTTGGGTAAAGCCATTCAGAGCCCAGGAGCGTTACAACCTAACACCGGTGTTCTGGGTGGGTTCCTCCCCGCTACTAAGCCAAATGCACAAAGGGCCTTGAAGTCATTAAGGGTGAAGAGGAGACGCAGAGCTCCGCTACCGAGAAAAGCCCCTTGACCCACCAAGGCCGCACGCATGGCCCGTGTCTGCTTGGCAGCAGCATGCTGCCTCTGATTATCTGCAAGTCCACTATGGAAAACACAGCAGAAGCATTCCTTCTTTCCCTTCCAACCTTAACTTGGGGCTGTCTCCTAGAAGCCTTCTTTTGAGCTACTCCACCAGGAGCCTCGCTTGAACATCTGGCTTTGCTGTGTAACAAGCTCATTTGCACTTGCACGTTAGCTGGAGTTTTCCTGAAGACATTCTATTTCTCCACCAGATTCAAGATCTTTGCTATCCAGAGGGGCCCACACGTGTCCAAAACTCTCATGGGGCAACCGTAAGGACCAAGTGAATATGCTTTTAGCGACCAGATACCGGGCAGCATCCTCCCCATTGTTACTGGGAGACCAGGACTGGCGCACACATGGGGCAGTGGGCACAGACATGGGCACACTGGCCACGGCCTGGCCCAGGGGCCTTCCCTCACCTCCTGTGTTGGTGATGGTGACTGGCACACCCTGGACCTGGACACCGTTGATGTTGATGGTCTGCATGGCCTGGGCCGCCGCTGCCAGCTGGGCTGCGTTCAGGCTGATGATGCTCCCGGCGGGGGCAATCTTTGGCAGGGGACGCTCTTTCCGGAGAATAGCAGCAGAGTGCTTCTTGCCCGTCCCGCTCAGATGGGGAGTGCGGGACGACGCAGGGCTGCTACAAGTGGTGGTCGAGGTGGTCACAGCTGTTACTGGGGGGCTGTCCTGAACGAGAACTGTCTGCACCTCACCGGAAGGCGTACGGATGTAGACCTAGGAGGGCGGGAGAGGGTCGGTGGTTCAGAAGAGAGGCACCTGTCAAAGCAGTGCCACCTCCCTTCCTTCTACCTCCTGTCAGCCTAAGTCTTTCTGAACTGCTTAAATCTACATTTATACACCTTCAAGGAAGAGCTGCTGGCATCTGCATATTGAGCTGGCAAATGCTGACTGCTGATTTGAAACCAAACAGCTAATTTACTTAGGTTGGGAAAATACAACTGCCAAATCTCAAGCCTGGAGAATCAGAAGGCAACTAAATGATTGCCGAGAGATGCACTGTGGATGACCACCAACAAATGAGACCGCCTTTAAGGGGCACAATTAAAGAGAAAAAAGCTTTAGGTTGGCAACGATGGGAAAACTAACATAGTGCTCATCACTGGAGCCGCAACAAGGAAACAGGCACTCACCCTTCGGGGAGGCGTGGGAATGGGAAGGGGCGCAGGCTTGCTGGGGAGCTCTGGGGATTTGTATGAAAGCCTGAGACATGTTAGCGCCTGCATGGAGAGAGCAGCTGTGGGGCGTGGCGGTAGCTGCAGGGAGTCGGAGCCCCGGCAGATGGAGGTGTCCACCCAGAAGTGTGGAGATGCTGCGGGGAACTGGCTAGGCACTACAGGGGGGCTGATCCAGGAAGGAAAGCTAGTAAGGGTAATGGGAGCTGGGGTCCTCGCTGTCAGAAAAGGGAGTTATAGAACATGGAAAGGGAGGAAACCAGAAAGAACCCTGTTGTTCTAGATGGGAATAGAGGTGCTGTTGCACACTCTTGAGTAGGGTGTGTGTGTATGTGTGTGTTGCTCATGTCTGTCTGTCTGTTCTATATATGTATGAGCTGCTCAGCTGAGTCCACTGAGAAAGGCTGGGAGCAGCAACACTCCGGTAGCAATGAGCTCACCTCACATCCAGGTCTTAGTTTCTAAATCCCACATTCCACTAATGGAACTCCTTGGAGGAGTAGCTACTTCCTGGTATGGGAGCAGGGAATGTGCTAGGAACCTGGAATACCTGTTGTACAAGAAAGTAAGCAAGTACTCAAAGAATGTGGTGAAAGGTGAAAGGGTCACAAGGGCCATCATGAGGGGGCCCCCACTGGCCAAATATGCATAATTTGAGTATCAAAATATAACACTGATGCATGATAGCCCACTGAATAAAATAGGATTGTGTGATTGATTTTCTATGATACAAAAAACAAATGGAGATGAGAATAAAAGATTTAAAAAACTGCTCTCATACCACCCGAGGGCCAGGACTCCTAGGAGAAATGGTCAACCACCAGGCCTGGAGCTACAAGAACACAGTAGCAACCACATTCAACATGGAGGAACCTCGAAGCCTCTGTCCTGCTGACCCTTGAACAACTCAGGGGTTAGGATAACTCAGGCTGTCTAAAACCCGCACGTGACTTTGACTCCACCCCCAAACTTAACTACAGTCATCCCTTGGTATCCTAGGGGGATTGGCTTCAGGACCCAACTCTCACCCCTCGATGCAGCTCAAGACTGTCAAGACCATGGGAAACAAAGACGAAGAGGCTGCGTGGCCAAGGGGCCCACAAGGTGCACCGTGGCACTTGGCCTGGCCTAGGAACAGAAAGCGGATGGCAAGGGAAAGCCGTGGGCATCCAAAGCAGGTCTGGGCTTGGCTAACAGTCTTGTACCAATGCCAGTTTCTCAGTTCTGACACATGCACCCCGGAAATGTAAGATGGGAGACCCAGGTGAGAGGGGTATGGACACATTACTACCTTGGCAACCTTTCTATAAATATAGACTTATTCTAAGATATAAATCCAAATTTTAAAAATCTCTATCGTGGCCAGGCACGGTGGCTTGTGCTTGTAAGCTTCAGCTTATGAAGCGGCTGGGGCTAGGGATCGTGGTTCGAGTCCCGCCTGGGGCCTGCAGCGAGACCTAGTTTCAAAAAAAAATAGCTGGGTGTGGTGGTGCGCGCCTGTAATTCCAGCTACCTGGGAAGCTGAGGCTGGGGATTGCTTGAGTCCGTGGTACCCCGGGCAACGAGAGCCTGCGGTTCCACGGGCAAAAATAGCAAGACCTAGACTCAAAAAAAAAAAAAAAAAAAAAAATCTCTATTGTAATAGAAACTGCCAAAGCAAGTAGCCAAAAGTTGATGAGGACTGGGATGCGTACATAGTCTTAACATACCTTCCTACGATTACTAATTCCTTTCAAAGAGAAAAAGTAACTGCAAGTTGTAAGCAGCCTCCTAAACATCACTGCAGTATCCGCAAGGAGCAAGCTGAAATCGTGCAGCCCCTCTTTAAGGATGCTCAGAGCACACAGCATTTCTGTGATACTTCTGCAAAAAATGCATCCAGTTACAAGGAAACATCACATAACTGAAGCCGAGGAACGTTTTACAAAATGACTGGCCTGAAACCTTCTGAAGTGTCAGTGGAGACTGCAGAGCTGCTCCAGACCAAGAGATTGGGCAGGCAGGGCCGCTAAGTGAGGCATCACACCCGACGCAACGCTTGTACCAAAAGGAGCTGCTGGGCAGCGGGGAGAGCTGGCTGGCCTTCGGATCAGCAGTCAGTGTGGCTCACTGCTAGTTTTACACACCCTCTATAAAGCACTCAGAAGCAAGGCAGGGAGAGGGTGCAGAATGGGATCCTGGTGGCAACAGATGTTGAAATAATTCAAGGGAAACTGTTTTTTGCTCAAAAACAAACAAACAAACAAAAACACAAAATCCTGTTGTGATTTTCTTTTAATGGGGGTGGGTATTTTTAATTCTTGGATTAGTAGAGCTGTGTGTCTCAGCTAAAAGGTAATAAATTTTGTGTCATCTTTTAATAAACACACATGAATCTTACTCTGGGTTTCCTGGTGTGCACCTTTTGCAAATCACTGCTATTTTCTGTATATCCTGTTTCTGTTACCAGAACATCTTTTGTTCATTATATAGAGAAAGGTCAGCAAACGTTCTCTGTAAAGGGCTGAGTAAATATTTTTAGCTTTTGTGGGCCGAGGTGTACCATGCTGTGCCTGAACAGCCTGAACAGGCATGCCTGTGTTCCCATCAAACTTTCATTTATGGATTGACAGGTCAAATCTGCCCCAAGAGTTATGGATCACCAATTTTTGGCAGATTACAATACATTAAAAAAAAAAAAAGCCTATCCTTTGGCCTATTTCCAGGAACAGACTTAGCTATAAGATTGGGAACAGCATAGCTGAGTGTGGTGGTGTGCACCTGTAATCCTACTTATCTGGGAAGCTGAGGCTGGGGACTGCTTGAGTTCATAGTACCACAAGCAACATGAGCCTGTGGTTCCATGAGCAAAAATTGTGAGACCTAGTCTAAAAAAAAAGATTGGGAACAGCAAAGCCAGGCTTGGTGGTGCATGCCTGTAATCCCAGCTACCTGGGAGGCAGAGGCTAAGGATCACTTGAGTCGCAGGTTTGAGACAACCTTGGGCAACACAGCGAGACCTAGTCTCTAAAAAATAAAAATAATAATAATAAAAAGGGAACAGCTTACATACGTAGTAGCTGTGTGGCAGACAACACTTCAGACTCTCAGAATCATGGAAAACTCTGCATATTGTTTCCTTAGGAAGACCTGTTGAAGCTCTGCTCCATCACTCTCAGCCATAGGACCTCAGGGAAGGGAGGGGCGGCACCACAGAGATGTGTGCACCTGAGTGATATCACCTCAGCTCTTCACCTCTAAGGTAGGTCCAATGGTGGAACCTCATAGGTGCTGTAGTAGGTCAACCATTTACAGGCAATCACTTGTCAATCCATAAAATGCCAGCAGGGAGGAGGAATCTGAAGGTAGGTCTCAGCTTTCCTCCAGCGGTTTCCCTGTCCCCCTACCTCCCTTGCTGTGACTAGACACTCCATTCTTTCATGACTTTCCCCAGTTGCTGGCATCCATGTGCAGCATGGACATAAATCTCTGGCATGAGTGGGCACACACAAAGATGAAAACCTGCCCCACAGAGCCAGGGAGATTCCAGACTATTTAGAGTGCCTTGATACGTGCCAGAACATTCCTGGTGGATTTAGCATCCCAGATGAATCAAGCCTAAATGTCCCTGCTACCCAGCTAGGCCGCTGCTTCTATTTTTTTCCTTGTCATTAACCACAACTGCATTTTTCTCACTAATGTTCTTCCTTTACATCCAATTCTATGGTTCTGATTGGATTTTTTTTAATCCTTGCTGCCATTCTGAGCATGTAATTCATAATAAAAAAATAAACTTTATGAAAAAAAGTATATATCCTCCCATGCGAGATTCCTACAAAGGAAAAAGTGAACCAAAATATAGGTATGCAGGTACATACCTGCAAAGATAAGCTACACCTGGTCATGTGAATGAGGACAGTTCACTTCTCAAGCACAGAGGCTACTTACTGGGCACCCTAAACCACACTGACGCCCAACACACAGACCCAAGGGAGGGTACACAACAGCATCATCCTAGCAAGCCAGCCAGGGGGTAGAGAGCATTAGCCACTCCGAAATGAAGAGGAAAGGGCAGAGGGGGAAGAGAGGAGGGAGATGGGCTGAGGAGGGAAGGGAGAGGACGATGGGCATAGACGCCTGGTACCTGAGTAGGCGTTGGCTCAGCCGCCTGGATCTGAAAGTTCTGGGAGGGCTTCTGGGGAACCGTGGGGAGCGTGGCAGATGCCGCCTGCACCACCCGTAGGGCCTGCTGAGGGATCTGTACCACCTGCTGCTGCTCAGCCTTGGGGGGCACCACCTGAACCTGCTGGACCACAGCCGGCTGACCCCCGCCGGGGCTCTGGACAATGAGCAAGTTGTTCCCTGCCTGGATGATGTTGTCTGCGGTGGTCTCAATCAGCACCGTCTCCACCTGCTCAGCCACAGCCAGTGAGGGCTGGGAGGCAGGAAGGCTCTTCTTCCTGGCTTTCTTGTTAGTCTTAGACAGTGGGGTGGGGGGACTCTCCGCAAGGAGCTGAGTGGGGGCCCCAGTGTCACTGGTGTTCATGAGGTTGTTGACAGGCAGAGTGAGCGTCACGTTGCCACCCCCACCTGTCAGCTTTACCACGTTGGCCCCGCTCTGTACCGGGGTGGTGGTGGTAGTCGACTTCTGCACGGGGGCTGGCTTGATGGGGACGGGTTTATGACTGGATGGTGAGGGGGTGATGATGGCTTGGTTGGTGCCCGGGATGATCTGGATCTGGTTGGTGAGATTGGGTTGCACTTGGATGGTCTGGGAGCCACTCGCCTGAATCTGAGGAACTGCTTGGTACTGGATATTGGCATTTGATCGGGTCCCTTTGTTGATCATGGTGGGATTCTGGATGGCAAACACCAGCTGTCCCCCAGGATAGGATGCGCTCAGTTGTGACCCCTGAATCTGAAGTATGTTTCCTTTGGAGGACAAAATCCCAAAGCTGTTCTTGCCAGGACTGAGAGGGAGAGGGGCTGGCTTGATGGGGACAAGCTTTCGTGGTGTGGGCTGGGGGGGAGCAGGAGGTGTCACAGCAGCTTCAACAGCTGGAGGGCCAATTTTGCTACATGTCGCGGCAAGCAGGGCCAAAGGAGATGGCTGGGAGTCCTGAAAATGCCAAAGAGAGACAGGAGTAAGACGGGAGGGCCTGCTGGCCTAGCCTCTGCCCCTTACCATTCCTGTCTTGGCAGGCTCTTCCCTACCAATGGCAGGCAGGGTGCCACCAACCCACCCCACTTCTACCCTTCACCCCAGTGGCTCCACTGAGTTAAGTGAGCAAGGGTGGGAAAGGTCGTTCTCAGGAAGGAACTCCCAGCACCCGTGGCAGAGTGAACTAATGGGCTGATCAACTTACTCGCTACTGGTCTTGCTTCTAATGGGGACAGAGAATCACCCGGTCTTAGGTGGAATTCTGTTAGCCCTCCCCACAGGGACAAGGGATCCCTGATTCCTCCATGGGGGAGGGAGGGGGAAGGAAAGACAGTGGGGGGAATCAACACTTAGAGAAGTGTTTTCCAGTGCATGGGATGTGATTCTGTCAATCGGGTAGGACGGCTCTTCCGAGTCTGCAAGTAAAGAGCCCTTGGGAAATGACCTGTTCCCTTATATGCTCAGTGGGTCTGGTGGAATGGACCCTGAGTTTAACCTTGCTTCCCCCCCAACCAACTCTGACATAGGTAACTGGCCATAGTTTTAGTTCAGAAAAAATGGGTAGTTGAACCCTCTGGCCTCACAGCCTAGGGTACTGATGCAGAGCCAATAGAGGAAGTTGTCACTTTTGGTTTAGCATCAACTTCAGCAAGGTCTTCCAGGCTAATGCAGCCCCTGACCCTCAGAGCCTCCTGCCTACTTGCCTGGGTGGTGGAGGCAGCGGGTTGCAAGTAGTCACTGGGACTGACAGCAGCAGTGGCAGCCATGCTGGTCTGTGGATCTGTGGAGAGAAAAGAGACTGAATAAGACTTAAGAGACAAAATAAGACTTAAGGCTTAAGAGGGCACCTGCGTCCACCTGCCTCGGATTTTCTTTTTTGCCTCTATTTGCTGCTGCTTATCTAATAAAGGCTAATAATCATTCCTCCACCCTTCCTACTCAAAGGAAGCAATTCTACATCTTTTTCAGCAGTTGACCTGTTCTTCCCAGATGCTATCATTACTCAGCTTAGGTTAACACCAAGATACCAAGACCAGTCTCAGTAACTCAGTCATTCCAACTTCTCTGCTGGGCACTGCTGACTGCCCCAAGCTAGAGGCTAAGCCTACCCGGGAAAGATGGAACTGCTAGGCCAGGAGCCCTGATGAGAACACACCTGTGGGAGATCTTGGGTGTCCTGTGCTGAGCCTCCACCACGTGGCACAGTGGCGAGGTGCTGACCCTCAACACATGAGTTCTTACTTTCCATGAACTGACTCTTCTACAGAGGACAATAGATAACGGTCTCGTAAAGCACCAAGGCTAGGAGAGCTAATGACTAAACAGAATGAAAGAAGGAACAGACAGTAAATTCTATTTTTGTTTCGATGTCTAAATAATGCTGTTAAAAAGCCATCATCTCTTGGTGACAGCATGTTGCTGAACTTCCTTTTTCCTGTATTTTCTCATTTTGCCACAATGAACACACTCCACTATACTTTTTTAAAAAAAGAAAATGTTGAGCAAGTATTGAAGGGACTCTTCTACCCTGACAGAGAGGAACGCAAACTAAGACATCATGATAACTTGGAGGAAAAGAATCTCCATGCTCATGTAGTTCACAAATCACAAAAGAAAAGAGTACTGGGCTGGGTCTGAATTGTATCCTCGACCTTTGTAAAGGAGATTTCAGGGGTAGTGTTACTGAAGTGTTACTTCTAAGAACTGAGATGGCAGAAGGGCTCCGGCACTGAGCCCCTCAGGGGTAGCTGGCGCTGCCAACAGACAGGGAAAAGCAGGTTCACTGAATCCTGTTTCTTGGAGAATGAATCTTAAATGGGAAAAGGTAAAGGAGGAACTAAAAGCCAGGACAGGTGATAGGCTGCTAGGAAGGCACATCGATCTCTCCAGTGGCTCCCAAGCCCACAAACCACTCCAGAGTGGGAGAGACATGCCAGCATGCTTGACAATGTTCTGGATGAAACTATAGAGTGAGATCCTCAGACTTTAGACACCGATCCCTGTCAGACTCTGAAACAAATGACTGGACAGCACTGCAGTCACTGGGGTAAGAGAGTAGTGGTCACAGGAGCAAGCCAGGGTAATAACACACAAGTCAGGGTGAAACTGCTGCGGGGTCATGGGATGGATCTGTGAAGAGGCAGCTGGCTGAATCTGCACAATATCCTGATGAACGAGGTGGGGCAAAACTACACATGGGATGATAGGCTAGTCTGGGGGCTAAGCAGAACGAGCCTACTTCTGCCTCAGTGCTGAGTTCCCATGCATCCTGAGGTTTGCTGCTGCCAGGTCAAGCAGGGTGTCTCAAGTTAGAGGTAGGTCACAGGACCAGCGCATGCAGGCTTCCTGCAGGAGACACGTGTTTTAATCATGATGACTATTTTTCCAAAATGAACATATATTGGTTCTAAATCTGGGCAACTGAAGAGCCAGGCAGGTCAGAGTGGTCAGCACGAGGAACAGAGAGATAGAGGAGAGCGGCAGTGAACAAACTGGAGAAACACCTCAAAGTGTTGCTAAGAGCTAAATTAGGTGAGTGTGGCTGGAATGATCCATTGAAGGTCAATTATAAAGAGGGAATTAGGCCGGGCATGGTGGCGCATGCCTGTAAGCGGCAGCCTAGGAAGCTAGGGCCAGGGATCACGGTTCGAGTCCAGCCGGGGCACGTAGTGAGACCTAGTCCCCAAAAAAAATACGTGGGCGTGATGGCACATGCCTGTAATCCCAGCTACCTGGGAAGCTGACACTGGGCACTGCTTGAGTCTGTGGTATCCTGGGCAATGTGAGCCTGCAGTTCCACAGGCAAAAAAATAGCAAGACCTAGTCTCAAAAAAATAATAAATAAATAAATAAATAAATAAAGAGGTAATTAAAAAGAACTAAATTAATTACGGTGGTGACTTAGTGGCTAAAATCATACTGACAGGCAGAGCCCTAGTATCTGAGAGGGAAAAGGAGCTTCTACAAAGAAGAACATCACTGGCTCAGCGCAGCAGCCTTTAAGACTGTATTAGATTTGTCTTGTGGTTTTATTCCTGAAAATTAAACTTTGCCTTTAATCAGGAAACGGTTTTCCAAAAATGAAAATCGGCTGCAGATCACCAGGTAACTGTTGCTTAACCGAGATTTGCATGTCATGGGCTTGTGTATTTCCAACTGTATTGGTGCCAAGTGTCACTACCAACCATGTGGGCTAGTTAAGACAACTTAATTCTGCACTTTAATTCATAGTACTTTTGTGCAAAGTGAGGGCTGATGGCTCCTCAGAGCGGGGGAGGACTGTTGCTTGGCACTAGCTCAGCAGGGTGGGCGTGCAGAAGGCACAGAACTGGGGTGTCAAGTCCGTGCCGTGCCTGTGTAGATGGCAGCAATTCGGGTTCAGTCAGACGTTGCCTCCCAGAATACTGCTGCTGATTTGCATTTTACTGACTTTTGGTAGTTATTTCATTTTACAGGCACTAGCTCAATGAGCTGGTGCACAGATTTAAGTAGGAACATAATTAAGTTGTAACACAATAGCTGAAAACAATCTCAGTTGATTCCAAAATGTCTTGACTTTAGCACCACGCCAGTGTTCAGACTACTCAGACCACGAACCACAGTTATAAAAACAATTTATATCAAGCCTCAGTGCCTCTACACACCCACACACACTTCCCTGTTCTGTGCTCCTGCAATAAGAGCTTCCTGAAACAAAATTTGTAATTACTATGTGACAGAATTTGGTTATTTTTCTCCTCCGCTTTATTTTTTTTTATCATTATTATTATTATTATTATTTTTTTTTGGAGACTAGGTCTCGCTATTTTTGCCCATGGAACCGCAGGCTCTCGTTGCCCGGGGTACCACAGACTCAAGCCATCCCCAGCCTTAGCTTCCCAGGTAGCTGGGATTACAGGCGCGCACCACCATGCCCAGCTGTTTTTTTGGAACTAGGTCTCGCTACGTGCCCCTGGCGGGACTCAAACCACGATCCCTAGGCCCAGCCGCTTCATAGGCTGAAACTTATAGGCACGAGCCACTGTGCCCGGCCTCCTCCGTTTTAGTTTCAAGATGCTGGCTGGGACTCACTAAATTGCTGTGGTGCCCGAGGCTGGGAAACACCGTGGCACTAGCCATCCATCCACTGCTCACCAAGCCTGGGTAACCACACTAAGACCCTGATGGGGAGTTAAACCTGGGGACACACAGAACCAAGGTCTGTAAACACAATGGGTGCCAATCACAGGGCTCAAAAGGTTCCTGAAAAGCTGTCATTGCAGTGCTTTAGAGCATGGGCTGTAGGCCAAAGTAGGAATTGGGTGACTGGGGTACGCCTCACTGAGCATCTGCAGAGAGTTGCTGTGTCCTCATGGGATTCTGGGAGCTGTCGGGAATTGATAAGAAAAGCACCAAGAAAGCTGGGCACGGTGGCTCATGCCTGTAAGCTTCAGCCTATGAAGCAGCCGGGGCTAGGGATCGTGGTTCAAGTCCCGCCTGGGGCCTGCAGCAAGACCTAGTTCCAAAACTATGGTGCGCGCCTGTCATCTCAGTTACCTGGGAAGCTGAGGCTGGGGATGGCTTGAGTCTGTGGTACCCCGGGCAACAAGAGCCTGCGGTTCCATGGGCAAAAATAGCGAGATCTAGTCTCAAAAAAAAAAAAGAAGAAAAACACCAAGAGCACCGGGCACAGTGGCTCATGCTTACAAGCTTCAGCCTCTGAAGCGGCCGGGGCTAGGGATCGCGGTTCAAGTCCTGCCTGGGGCCCGTAGCGAGACCTAGTTTCAAAAAAATATCTGGATTCCCCCCTTCAGTCACTCCTTCTCCCATTTTTCTGTGAATTGTTGGTTGGTTAAGTTGATGTTCAGTTGTTGGTTGTTTGGCCTGTTTTTACAGAGGGAGGATATGAAGGGAGGAGGAGGGATCAATTAATGCACAATTGTGACAAATCAATAAAATGGAAAAAAAAAATAGCTGGGCGTGGTGGCACGTGCCCGTAATCCCAGCTACCTGGGAAGCTGAGGCTGGGGATGGCTTGAGTCTGTGGTACCCCGGGCAACGAGAGCCTGCGGTTCCACGGGCAAAAATAGCGAGACCTGGTCGGTCGGTCGGAAGGAAGGAAGGAAGGAAAGAAGGAAGGAAGGAAGGAAGGAAGTAAGGAAGGAAGTAAGGAAGGAAGGAAGGAA
>PVHY01026460.1:0-17234 GCA_004024945.1 Uropsilus gracilis
GACTAAAACTAGCCTGAGGCCAGTTCCCCCCTTGGAGAGTAAAGTGGTTACTCTAAAAGTAACCAGGGCAGACTGGGGTTATGTAATGTAGGGTCCTGAGGTCGAAGTCCGGCCCAGAGGGAAAAGGGAGGTAACACACCAAGGGGGGATGGTCAATAGGAAGCAGGGAGAAGGATAAAAAAGAGGGGAGGTGGAGTGTGTAGACACACAATTTTGGAGAGGAGCGTGGAGAGTGGAGTGAGAGCGAGAGCCTGGAGATTGGGATCAGGCGCGGAGGTTTGGGGCCTCGGAAGAAGGACCCGGCGGGGTCCTCTGGAGCTTCCTGACCTCCCCAGCACTTGGTTCCTGAGGAGCAAGACCTGTGTGAAGGCGGAGGAGAGGTGACCCGGGTGAAGTGCGGAGCCACGGTGACACTCGGACAGGCCTGCCTTTGGGAGACCATCTGAGCCCCGCCTGTGTTGGTTGGATTCATCTGGTGCCAACTGGAGCGACAGGATTGGGAGTCAAGGCCCTGGCATTTCCAACCAGAAGTGCCCTAAGACTGAGGTAAACCCCACGAAGCTCCTTGAGGAGCAGAAGTGGGGCTCTATTCGTTTGGAACATTTGTGAGGGTGTGGACTCTTTCGGTTTGGTTTTTTTTTCCGTATCTGTAAATAAATCTCTTGTCTATCCTGGTTGTTAAGGTTGATATCGGAGCAGCTGCTGCGCGCAGGCGGGAGAACCCATAGGAAGGAGGAATTTAAACGGGGGTGTCCCTATCCCCCGATAACAGCACTACTTCAGAGTATGAGAGCTACACTAAGCTACATATGTAATCTCTATTTGCAGATTATTTTTCTTGAAATCACTATTTCATGTACTCTCAACCATCACTTTGATCTTCTGAAAAGTGTGTGAGGCTGTATAGATAGGAAGGGGTTGTCTAATTGCACACTTACATGAGTATATATTGTGTTCCTCTAGTTATAGCGGATGCTAATAAAATATGTCACCGTGGTATGTATCTGTGAATGCATATTTTTAATCAACCTGGAATTTTTATGTCTCAATATCAGATATATGGGTATGTGGTCATGTGAGAATGGCATATATTTAAATTAATATGGCTTATGCATGTGCATGTATATGCCTTTATGATTTTTTTGTGATTTTAGTGTAATTTCCCTTTTTTGATTATTTTCACAAATCAGCATTTATTTTATCATTATTTACACACATATATATTTTTACATTTTTGTATTCTCTGAAGATCTCCCACAACCATGTCACCCATGAACCATCAACTGATCCCTTCTGCTCATTCCTCCCTTAATTCACTCTCCTCCTCCCTTGTTGTATGCTTTAGCTCTGTTGTCAAAATTTCTTGTCCTTTTGTTTGTTTTTCCTATATCCCACGTATAATTGAGACTATCCAGTATTTCTCTTTTTCTTTATGGCTTATTTCTGCAGCATAATTTCTTCTAGCTCCATCCATGTTTCCACAAATGACATAAATATATATATATATATATATATATTTACTGAATAGTATTCCATTGTCAAATATAACACAATTTTTTGATCCATTAATCTGTTTGGGGGGTAGTTTGGTTGTTTTCATATCCTGGCTATTGTAAATAGTGGTGCAATAAGCATAGGAGTACAGATTTCCTTTTGAATTAGTATTTTGGTATCCTTTAGGTAGATTTCCAGAAGTGACATTTTTCGATTGTGAAAGGTAGTTCTATTTTCAGTAGTTTGGGGATCCACCACACAATTTCCATAGTGACTGGACAGGTTTGCATTCCTACCACAGTGTGAAAATGTTTCTTTCTCTCCACTACCTTGTCTGCACTTGTTGTTGCCTGTTTCTTTTTGGTGTGATTCTTTTTTAAAATTAAATAATTTATTTATTTATACATTTCATATCTTTGTGATCTCCAGGGTTCACACCCCACCCTCCCCGACTGTACCCACCTTGTCTCAACCCCTGCCCCCGAGTTGTGTACTTTAATTTGGTTGTTAGCTGTTTTGACTTTTCTTCATAGTTTTTGTTTATCTTTCCCATGTCCCATATGGTGGTGAAACCATTTGGTTTCTGTCTTTTTCTTTTTAACTTGTTTCTGCTAATATGATTTCTTCTAAGTCCATCCATGTTATCATAAAATCATCCAATTTGTCATTTTTAATTGATGAGTAGTAATATTCCATTGTATATATATATACCACATCTTTTTCATCCATTCATATGTTTTGGGACATTTCAGTTGCTTCCATGTCCCTGAAATTATAAATAGTGCTGCAATAAACATCCGAGCACAGGTGTCCCTTTGTACCCACATTGAGGTCTCCTACGGTTAGATTCCCAAGAGAGTAATTGCTGGGACAAATGGTAGTTCCATTTTCATTAATTTGAGGGCCCTCCACACAGCTTTCCTTTGAGGTTGGACCAGTTTACATTACCACCAGCAGTGTAAGAATGTTCCCTTCTCTCCACATCCTTGCTAGCACTTGTTGTTGCCCATTTTTTGGATGGGGCCCATTCAACTGGTATAAGGTGGTGTCTCATTGTGGTTTTGATTTGTATTTCCCTGTTTGCTAGGGACTTTGAACATTTTTTCATGTGCCTGTTGACCATATGTATTTCCTCTTTGGAGAAGAGCCTTTTTAATTTTTCTCCCCATTTTTTAACTGGGTTTTTTCACTTTGTTAAGTTGTGTGAGTTCTTTGTGTATCTTAGTTATCAGAACCTTATCACTTGTATGGAGGACAAATTTTTTTTTCCCTCTTGGCTGGATGGCTTTTGTTTTCTCTGTTGTCTCTTTTGCTGTACAGAAGCTTTTTGGTTTTATGTAGTCCCATCTGATTATGTTTTCCTTCATTTTTTACCTGTTCTCGATGTATTCAGAAATGAATTTCTGGACTGTAACTCATGGAGGTTTTTGCCCAGGTTTTCCTCTACATATATTATGGTTTCCTGTCTTACATCCAATCTTTTATCTATTTTGAGTTGATTTTAGTACATGGTATGAAGGAGCTGTCTTGGTCCATTTTTTTGTGTATGTTTTGGACCAGTTTTCCCAGCACCATGCTGTTCTTGTTCCAGTGTAATTTTTTCACTCCTTTCTTGAAGATTAGCTGACTATGTATGTATGGTTTTATTTCAGGGCACTCAATTCTGTTCCATTGGTCTGATTGTCTGTTTTTGTACCAATACCAAGCTGTTTTAATTACTATGGCTTTGTAGTATAGTTTGAAGTCTGGAATTGTAATACCTTCATTCTCTTTTTTTTCTGGTCAGAAGGTTTTTTGAGTTTCAAAGTCTTTTGTTATTCCATATGAATTTCTGTAATTGTTGTTCTATCTCTTTAAAGAATGTCATTGGGATTTTTATAGGAATTGAATTGAATCTGTAGATTATTTTTGGTAGGATGCCCATTTTAATGATTTTAATTCTTCCAATCCATGAGCAGGGAATGTCTTTCCATTTCCTTATGTCTTCCTCTATCTCTTTCATCAGTGTTTTAAAGTTTTCTTTGCATAGTTCTTTCACGTGTGTTATTAGGTTCATTCCCAAGTATTTAATTTTTTTTGGTGTGATGGTAAATGGGATGGTTTTTCTGATTTCTTCTTCTTCTATATGGCTGTTTGCATATAGGAAAGCTACTGACTTCTGTGTGTTGATTTTTGTATCCAGCTACCTTACTGAACTGGTTGATTATCTCAAGTAGGTTTTCTGTGGATTTTTTTAGGTTTTCTATATAGGGAATTTTGTCATCTGCATATAATGATAGCTTCAGTTCCTCTTTTTCCTATGTATCCCTTATAATCTTTATCTTGCTTTATTGCCCTGACTAGAACTTCCAGTACAATGTTAAAACGTAGTGAGGAGAGTCTGCATCCTTGCTTGGTTCCAGATCTTAATTGGAATTATTTTAGTTTTTCCGCATTTAGGATGATGTTTGCCATAGGGTTGTCATAGATGGCTTTTATTATGTTGAGGTATGTTCCTTTAATCCCCAATTTTCAAGGGTTTTTATCGTTAATGGATGCTGGACTTTGTCAAATGCTTTCCCTGCATCTATTGGTCTGATCATCATTTTTTTGTTTTGTTTTGTTTTTCTTCTTGTTGATTTGATTTCCAAATGTTGAACTATCTTTGTGCCCCTGGGATAAATCCCACTTAGTCAAGGTGAATAATGCTTTTTATGCATTGTTGGATTTTATTTGCCAGGATTTTGTTTAAAATTTTGCATCTGTGTTCATTAGGGAAATTGGGTTGTAATTTTCTTTCTGTCCTTATTTGGTTTTGGTATGAGGGTGATGTTTGCTTCATAGAATATGTTTGGCAGTTTTCTTTCTTTCTCAATATTTTGGAAAAGTTTTAGTAGTGTAGGCATTATTTCATCTTTGAATTTCTGGTAGAATTCATTTGTGGAGCCATCTGGTCCTGGGCTCTTGTTTTTAGGTAGAGTTTTGATAACTGCTTCTATTTTGCTGCTTGTAATAGGTTTAAGTTCTCTTTATCTTCTTTGTTCAATTTTGGATACTTGTATCTTTCTAAGAATCTGTCCATCTCATCCAGGTTGTTGTATTTACTTCCATATATTTGTTCATAGTAATCTCTTATGTTTTGGATTTCTTTTGTGTCTGTTGTAGTAATTTCTCCTCTTTCATTTGTGATCCTGTTTATTTGAATTTTCTCTCCTTTGTGAGCTTTGCTGGGGTTTATCAATTTTACTTATTTTTTCAAAGAACTAGCTTTTGGTTTTGTTGATAATTTGGCTAGTCTTTTTGGCTTCTGGGCTATTTATTTCTTTTATTTTGTTTATTTCTTGTCTTCAGCTGGATTTGGGTTTTTTTTTATTGTTCTTTTTCTAATTTTTTGATTTTTGGAGATAAGGTTATTTCTTTGGTTATTTTCTTATTTTTTGACATGGGCTTGTATTGCTATGAATATTCTGCTTAGATATGCTTTTGCTGCATCCCAGACATTGTGGAATGTTGTGTCTTCTTTGTCATTTGTTTCGAAGTAGGTTTTAATTTCTTCAATCACCAATTCTTCATTTAGTAGCATGTTCTTCACTCCCCAGGTGTTGGATGCTCTTCTTGCTTTCTTTTCATCATTGATTTCTAGTTTGATACTTCTATGATCTGTGAAGAATGTTGATATTATTTTAATCTTTTTGTATTTATTTACGTTTGCTTTGTGGCCTAGTATGTGGTCAATTTTAGAGAATGATTCATGTGCATTTGAGAAGAAGTTGTATTCTTTTCCTTGTGGGTGTAGTTTCCTGTAGATATCTATTAGGTCCATTTTATCTAAGTATTCTTTTAAGGTTTTTCTGTCCTTGTGTAGCTTTTTTTTTTTTTTGACCTGTCCTTTATTGAGAGTGGGGTGTTAAAGTCTACTACTACATATGTGTTTTCACAAATATTTGTTTTCAGTTCTCTTATAGCTCTCTTATGAATCTTGGTGCACTCGCATTTGGTGAGCATATTTTGATAATTGTTAGGTCTTTTTGATGGTTTGAACCTTGAACCACTAGATAGTGACCTTCTTTATCCTTTGTTACTTTTTTATTTTGAAATCTGCTTTTTCTGCTATAAGATTGTCTACACCTGCCCTTTTTTTGGGTTTATTTTTTTGTAGAATTGTTTTCCACCTTTTTACCTTTAATATGTTTATCTTTTGGGATCCAATGTGTTTCTTGGAGGCAGCAGAATATTGGTTTTTACCTTTTAATCCAGCCTGCAACTCTGTGTCTTTTAACTTATGTGCTTAGCCCATTAACATTTAAAGTAATTATTGATGTTTGAGGATCTAACAATTGTTTCCTGGTGGTCATTTTGGGTTCTGTTTTAGTTTCTTCTTCTTTTTGAATTATCATTCTTTTTAATTCTTCTGCAGTTTTCCGTGCTAGGACTTCTTGCAGGAGTTCTTGGAGTTGGGGTTTCTGGAGGCTTTGTCTGAGAAGGTTCTCATTTTTCCTTCATAAAGAAAGGACAGTTTTGCTGCATAGAGTATTCTTGACTGGCACTTTTTTTCTTGTAGTGTTTTGGAGATGCGGCCCCATTTTATCCTTTCATGGAGTGTCTATGCTGAGAAATCTGAAGTCAGTCTGTTGGGTTTTCCTTTGTAGCTTATCTGTTTCCTCTCTCTTGTTATTCTCTTTTTTCTTTATCTTTGACTCTTGAACGTTTTACTATGATGTGTCTTGCTGAGTTTTTTCTTTCATTAAAGTAGATTGGTGTACTTTTTGCTTCTTGCATGTCTATTTTCATTTCTTTAGATTTGGGAAATTCTCCCCCATTATTTCATTGAAAAGCCTGTCAGATCCTATATCTTTCTCTTCTCCTTCTGGGATTCCAATAACTCTTATATTTGTTTTCTTTATGGTCTCTGACAGATCTCAGATTTTTTCTTCTGTCTTCTTATTTTGTTTTTCTTTCTTCGTCCTGTCTACTTCTGTGTTCTCTAGTGTGCCAGTTCATTCTTCTATTTTTTTCTAATGCTTTATTGGTTTTCCCCTGCATTTTTGAGCTCTTCTTTTGCTCCTCTTAGAAACTGTTCAGCTTAGAAGCTGTTCAGCTTCTTTTTTAGGGTTTCAATCTCATTTTTCTGTTCGTCAATGATAGTACGCTTTTTGGTGCATTCTTTTTCATATTTTTCTACTTCTCTTAGCTAATTGAAAGTTTCTGACCTCTTGCTTTCCCCCTTTCCCCATCTTCCTTTTCCTCTTTTAATGCTTTTAACAAGTAGATTATGAATTCTTTGTCTAGCAGATAGCATTTCTTCCATATCCTCCATGTTGGTTTCTGCAGATTGGCAGATTGTTTATCTTTTGGTGGTGAGCTATTTTTCTTAGGGCTTGCTTAAGTATTTGTATTCTTCCTCTTTTCTGTATTTTGCCTTTGGACTTGCTCTATGTATTGATTCACTACTGTTCTAGAATTAGATGCCATGGTGAAGCTGACCAAGTTGTGGTTCTTTCTGCCTTTGTGCTTTTGCTGCTATGGTGGATATATCATGCTTTCATTGACTATTTTGGGGAGCAAGTTCCTTTAGTCAGTGGATGTGGTGTGCATATGTGGCTTCTATTGTATTATCTATCTTCTTTTTTCCTTGTTTCTCCTCCTTTAGGTTGATGGGTTTTAAATGTTTCTCAATGCCCCTGAGCGGGTGATTTTATTTAGTGGTATATCTAGGGTTTGTCATATAAACCTTTTTGGTTGGGGTGTCTTGACAGACTTGGGTAGTCAGTGTCCTTGGTTCCCTAGTCTGGGCTGCTGTGCAGTGAGCAACCTCTCATGCTGGAGTTCCTGCCAATTTACGGTTTGACTTAAACTCTCATTATAAATTGAAGGCCAGTGTATGTCCTTTTATTTTTTAAATATTATGAAAGGATTTTATTATTCTGTTTTGTTTTTATTTGCTGTTTACATTAATTTGAAGATAAGTCTATTTTAAAAGTGTGGTCTGACAGAAGAACAGCAACAAAAAAGAACAGGAAAAATATCAAGGTACTCTTGCTTACTCACTGTTTCTTTCTTCTACTCCATGAATACATTTGTTCTGGTTTATTGATCAATCTAAACATGTTATGTGCAAAATCTTTCTATTTAGAATTTTTCCCTTGAGAGATAAAAACATTGAACTCTGATTTAATGTTTCCATTTTCTTTCCATTATATTCCTTCATATTAAAACATTTGTAGCCACTTTAATGCTGTTTGATCCATATTTTTTTAATATGATAGACCCTTTCTAAATACAGGTAGTCCCAGTTTTTTGACTATCAGCTGCTGTTTGGAACTCTAATTTCTGCTTATTTTCATAAACTGAAAGTTATGAAGAGCTATCAGATTACTCTAAGTTTGTGCTTCCTTCTAAAATAAGAACTTAAAACCTTTCTAAATAATTATAAATATTGTAAATAATAATGGATACATTTCCGGATATGAAGGGAGTGTTTTAAGATGTACTGATGAGAAACTTAAGATTTACTCATAATACTTAGATTTCAGGAGGTCCCTTTTCAGACTTTGTAATTATCCTTTTGTGCAGACAAGCTCCAAGGGTCTAACTCTCTAGAATTCTAATTCCACTGAGGCATTTTACTTTACATGACAGACTGAATGGCAGTTTGAGAATATCGGAAATTTAGTGCTAGAGTACCCCCCCTTTTTTTTTTAGTCTCTGGATTAGAACATGATATTTAGTATTTTTCTTCCCTCCATCCTGCACCTGCCCCCTCTCCCAATCCCAAGGCTGCTGGATTTGGTAGAGACAATTTTCTCTAAGGTGGACATGGAACCATTCAAAGAGAACTAATTGATGTTTTATTGTGATGCTGGGAGTAGGGTTTTGAAGTAATGTAGGAAGTATTTTTTAATGTTGACAATTTTTTCAATTGAGGCTTTTTAAATCCCCCCTATTTCATTCTGCTTATTAATGGAAGGATTTTAAAAGATGATGATATAATACAAATAGTCAAGTTGTCTAGTAGATGTAAGAGCAATTACAGGTAAATATTTCTTCTGTTGAAGAAGTTGGCCTTTACCAACGCAGCTGACAAAATCTCCTTCCTCTTCAACATTGTCAAAATTGCCAGAAAGTCACCCCAAGTCCATAAATTACTGATTTTTCTTGAACAAGCAATCTAGAAAAAGCTATTAAATGTATTTAATACCTATTAAAGGTATTTAATAGAGAAATGCATTCCATTACATTTCTTCTATTATGAATATCAGGATATCTACTTAAGAGTTATGTTTATAGTGACATACAATTGGGAACATTCCTTGTATTTTTATCAATTTAGGAAGGTTTGTGTTTCTTAGTTTCATTTGGCTTACTGTATTTGTTTCTCTTATTTAGTTGTCTTTTAGATTATTTCACTATGGGCCTGGAGTTCTGTCTTCAAGCTTAACCCAGCCACCTACGAGGAGACAATGGAATGTTTCATAAGGTAGGACTGATTTAAATGCTACGTCATGATGTACTGTGATACATTTATGATCTTTGATTGTATGTGCTTTCACATGTCATCACATAGTAAAGGTAAAGTTTATTATATAACGGAGATATGTAGACTGGAAGTTCTAGATTCTACTAAAAGTGTTCTTAAAGTTTCTAAGAATATTTTCAGGGAAATGATTTTCCAAGGATTTAGGGTCTTAACTTATAGCTAGAGTGATGTTTGCTAGAAATTATTTAGATATTATCCAAAGCACCTGTTTCTATTTATATAAAATATTAAATCATATTTTGACCTTTCTAACTTATAGCTAGAGTGATGTCCTCTATACGTTGTTTAGAAAAATTTAATCTATGTTCTGCAATTAACATTACTCAGCTACATTCTAAATAAAAGACAACTTAAAAAAACAGGTGAGTAGAGCTAGAACTTTTTCTAAATTGGTCATATTAATATTTAATTCATAAAGTTGTCAAATTATACAAAATAAAAATTTTAAATCCACTCATTTAATGATGTGTGTCTTAGGGAAAATGATCATATAAAACTAAGATATGTTGATGAGTATGTGTACAGTATATAATTGTTACATATATCTGTGTAATCCAGTGCATTAATTACAATAAAATAAAATTTTATATTGGTAATTACATGAAAAGTATCTATAGTTTTTAACAGTGTAGACATTTTTTCTTTAATTTCAATAAGTAGTGTAAATTTTGACAAGACATAATTTAGAAGTGATACATTACTTTGATCCTTTGCTGTGACATCAGGGAATAAAGAGAAAAAAATCAAGAAAAAGGCCATGTTTTGTTTTTTTTCTGGTACCTCTTTACCCTCTGATCAATTTCTGCTTTTTCCCCAGGAAGGAAAATCATGGTATAATTGCCCCAGGAAAAGGTTTTCTTTTCCTCCTGTGTTAGCTGTCTTCTGGCTGGCTTTAACCAATGAGAGACAGTGCTTCACAGTTGGAAGGCCAGAGCAGAGAAGCCAGATTATTTCTCTCCTCTGCTTCCTGCTTAAGGCAATTGCTCCAGCAATATTTCTATCTCCTCCATAGCATCAGCTCCTGCTGGACAGATCCAACTTGAGCCTCAGTCTTCTGATAATGCTGAACCCTGGGCCCAGATAACCCTAGCAACTTCTTCCTGTTGTTTCTTAGCCTGTGGGTACAAGTTGCCTGATATTTCTGCCAATCTCAGTATTGCCTCCTCTCCCCTGTTTGGTCATTTAGCTCTTCTGTCATGTGTATAATCTATTCCCTATATTAAATGTTATCAGTTGTGGTTTCAGTTTCCTTGTTAAATTTGGCCAATACATTATTTATAATGGATTTTAAAGAATGCTAATGTAACCCAAAATCATTATTATAAATTGGAAGATTCCTGGTAGATGAGCACTTGGGAAGTCTACCATTATTCATATTTAGGTTAGATACTATAAGGCAAAAAAAACGATTGGGTAATTCATCAAGATTCTTTTCTTTTACAGCAGATAATTTATTTCTCCATTACTATAGAGCACTGAAACTGGAAATTACAGTTCTATTAGTGGTATGAGAATTAGTGTTATGTGTGTTTGTGCCCGTGTGTATGTAATCTTGTTCAGAGAGAATTTGTTTGTTCTATTTGAATGCTATCACAGCTAACATTTGTGTATGTTTGTTTTCTTTATCTCAGCTCTGGTAAATCCATGAAAACAGATGAAAGCCAAATCTTTAATTATTCCTAAATCCCTGATTATGACATGTTTCTCTTAAAATGTGTCCCAAAAGAGTGAGAGAAGCATCTGTAACTATGCACAGGTTATGTTGTAGTCCCTTCAGTAGCATTTTGTCCATATGGAGCTTAATTCTGTAAACTATCTATAACTAGGTATAAAATTCAGACAGAAAATAGCAATTTATCACAAGTATCCAGCTGGTTTCTTTTTCTAAGAGGTTATTTCCTAATCTGAAATCCAGACCATTCACTGGCCACTTAAATTTTGAGCTATAAAATCAATAATAAATAGCTAGAACATTCCCTTGAGAGATTAGCATGCATTCCAACTGGGAAGAACAAATGAAGGGCAATGCCATAGAACTGTGTGCTTGGATTTTAATATAGGAAATAAAATATGGAAAAATAGGACTTCTTTTACAAGTTGATTAATAATACAATAGAAGATTAAGGTTAATATTTCTCTAAAATCCAGAATGGTCTTTAAAAGCAAAGTTTAGAGAAAAAGCTTTTTGGTTAACTTAAACATAGAAATATTGTCTCTATATTTTAATGATCTGCTGATCTTTTTTAAATAAAGTGGAAAATAAGCTTTATTTTATATATATTAGATCTATTACAAATATATATATATATATATATATATAGTTCTCTTCAAATAGAAATCTGAATGCTGCTTGAGAATATTGATATATTGCCCTCTCAGAAAATGCATTATTACTTTGGAATTCATAATCAATAGAACTGTGCTGTCCAGAAATACTTCCAACACAGAATAGTCATTTTCTTATCTGACTTAATTATGTTTGTGTGTATATCAGCAAATAGAGACATGTACCTATGTTCATGTACAAAAATATACACATATTTGAGAATATGTGTACAAATACCTAAATACATAAATAGAGATATAACTTTATATACATAAGTTATATATGTAAGTTTAAATCAAGATATATATACAAAACTCATATATGTGAACACATATAAAAATACCACACATTATTCAGTGATACTCTCTTTCATGTTCTTATATCCATCATTTATTCTTTCCCCATTAGTCTCTTACTAGGTGCATAAATAAGCTCTCTTTTATTAAAGAAATGTTTCCTAAGATTCTACTCATTATAATAGAATGTAAAACAAAAATATACTGAAACTCCTTTGCTCTTAAGAGTTTGTAAACTAGTTGGTAAATATGAAGATATATAAAAATATAAAAATGTAAGAAAATCATAGTCATTGAGTACATATCCTATTTTGCTGAATTCTTTCCACTACACTAGTAAATAGTTATTAATAATTTCACTTTAGAACTACAAAGTCCATCCAGAAATTAATTTGATCAGGATCTTATAGCTAGGATGTAGTTTACTGGAAATTTGAACTCAAATATGAACAGATTTTAAAGTCCTAAGTCCTATCACTCTGTAGTACTGACTTTTATAATAAAAATTGAACAATTGAATTATATACATTGGAAGGCAGCCTGCAAATGAAAGACAATGTAATACAAAAAAAATAAGTTAGTCATCTCCAGAATGGTTTGTGGAATTTTCATAAAGAGGAAGAAATTTGATTATCTCTTAAAATTAGGTTTGTGTGTGTGTGAAGAAAAGAGCAGTCTTAAATGCATTTTTTGCAAAGTTGGAGACACAAGATGTGTGTAAGAAAAGTCAAGGAGAGAGGAAGAATTTATCTCCAGTGTAAGATCCAAGAAGGCCAGAGTAAGGAGATACTGCTGAAAATGTTGATGACAGCCAAATTCAGAGGAACTTGAATTTCACTTGATGAGGTTTGACTGACATCTTGGCAGAAAGGAAACACTCAACAAATATTTTTTGATTGCATTCATTAATGTATCCTGTAGGCAAAGGGAGTTTTTAGTGTAGAAGTGTGACATTATGGCAGTGCTGCTTCAGATAATTACTCTGATGACTTTATTTAGCATGAGCAAAACTGAATGTTGGAAGACATAAGCATGAGACAATGACATCATTTTTTAAAAAATGGATGGGCAAAAGACATTTAGAAGTCACATCAGGAAGTCAACTATTCTGGGTAATTAGAAATGAAATAATTTATTGCCTACTATTAAAAATACATATTGGATAACTGCCTGGTTCCATCTAAACAAAAGTGAATGGAGTTACCCTCCCCCCTTCCCCAGTAAAAAGAAAAAAAAAAAAAAAAGGAACAGACACAAGATCAGAAGCATAAGAGAGGAACTGAATACTGTGACAGTAAGAATAATCAGTAAGTCATATGAAGGCTGACTGGTTTTCATATATTTCACTTTGAATGAATATTGAACTTGTTAACAGGATATCCATTGCATAATAGAAAACATCTGTTTTCTAGTAATAAAGTCATTACAAATATGACAAAGCAATGCCATTCGTATATTTACACATAAATATATATGATTTTTTCCAGATATTGCAAAAAGTAGTGTGTTAACAACTTCTAAATTCTCTGGGCATTTATTTTGTTTTATTTTCAGTGTCTACAACAACAAATATAAAAATCCAAATCTGCTTAGGAGTATATTATATATATATATATATATATATATATATACACACACACATTATTTACATATGGAGTATATTATATATATACACACATTATTTACATATAATTATATATTATACACATAATTTTACATGAATTAATGAAATAATTATTTTAGTTTTGAATAATATTAATATATATTAAAATTCTATGAATTCAAAATTCTGAGTTGTGTTGCTTTGGAATGTATACATAAAGAGTGTTCTCATACAAAGAAATACAGATGCATTGTATAGTGTGCAGTACATACAATAAAATTACTTATTGCTTATGACTTATTGTATTTGGAAAAAACATACTGGTGGAAGAACAAATACATGAATTTATTTTAAGAATTAATTCAATTTAGAATTCCATTCAGTAAGCAAGTAATGAAGTTACAGAACAAGTCAAATAAGACATTGTTGTAATTAATTCATAAACTCTTCAATAATATTCCACAATACTTAACATTTATGTCTAGGTATCTTAACTTTCTAGAAAAGTAAACGTCAACAATGAAAGTATCATCAGCAGGATGCTGTAAGAAACAAACACATTTCAAATGTAACAACAGAGCACATTTCATTTAAACATAGTTGCAATAGATAGTTAAGGGCATGTATTTTTTCTGGGAATGGAAGCAGTAAAACTTTCACTTTTATAGACATGGCTCCCCTTTGTTCTTGCCCACAAATATAGTGAAGGGCCAGTGAAGTGCTTATGCCCTCAAGGAATGGTGTTCCAGCAGCTGTGCTTCTAAATTTCTGAACTGAGTACTCAATGTGACTTGGTAATTTTTCAATACTTCTTGTTAGTTAATAAGGAATTTTATTTAAAAACTTTTCATCTTGCTCCTGAGAGAACTTAGAATTCCCTGTAAGAGTCTCCATTCTCACTCCACAATCAAAGACTGTTAACCAAGTCAATGGAAAGGTGTGGAGAAAAATAAAATCTGGCTTAGAAATTTTTTATGTTTTTATTTTTTAAAGAGGTGAATGATGTTTCCTTACTATTTCATTGCTTAAATGAATATTTAATGACAACAAAAGTACTGAAATACTTGAAGGGTTGACAAGGGAGCAGCTGGGGTGTGAATATGACAGTGACTGTTTTGTCCTATTGGATGCTGGGGACTGTTTTTGCTCTTTTAGTGTGATGTTATTTCCTTCAAATTTTGTTCAGTCAAAAAGCTTGAACAACGATTTTTTTTTGCCATATGCAATCTGCAGAAAGCAATTTGCTGCCAATGAATATAACATGAAGATAGATGGAATTTGCCCATGATTATTCAATAAATAAAATCACAAAACAAATGCCTTTATTTTTATTTATCAGAATATTTCTGAAAGGACAATGCAAAGCTATTGCCAGAACTGTTTATATAAGAAGTAAGCCTCTTTACTTTAACTTTTTGAAAATCCTTTTTCTTAATGTGTCCCACTAGCGATTGCATGGGTAGAATACAAAGTAATGCATACAAAAAATGAAATTTGAGGGGAAAATCAGTAACACCAACTGGAACAAAATAATCTTCCCCCAAAGACATGATTTCTTTTTTGGGAAGAGGTTTTTCTTTTTGCATCTTAATGAAAGTTTTTCTTGAGAGTGTTTGTGTTTTAGAAAGTTTACTTTAAATACTAAAATAATATCTTCAAAAGTAGGTCCCAAGCACTAAAGTTAATTTAGAATTAATAGTTACAAATAAGAGGGAGGAGGATGGATATGAACTTTATGTATTTATTTGAGCTAATGAATTTGATAAATGACTACTTCACCATTGACTTCTTCACCAAAGATTAAATTTGAAAATTGAATCGTTTCATTCTTCAGTCAGACAGGTATTTACTACAGAATAAGGGTCTCATCTATTAAACATACTAATTGTGAAAGGCATGCTCTGTTTACTTGCTATGTAGGAATTAAAAACATTAATTCCAAACATTGAAGAAAACAATAAAAGTTAAAATTTTCTTGAATATGCTTATACACTAGAGATGATGAACTTTTAATACCAACAGCCTTAAAGAATGAAAGGAAGGGAAAAAAATTCATTCAGTAGACTAAAAGAATGTTGAGCAAAATCATATGAACTTATTATAGAAAACTTAAACTTTGCATTCTTGGTGAAGAAGAGATTGAAAGTCCTGTTTGATTTTTCCAGACTTTATTCTTTTATGCTAAATTTGGTGTCCTAGTGACAGCATTAAAAGAATGACTGTGTGCTGCTAAAATGAGCTACAGCTGCTCTCAAACTACTATGTTGGCTTAGTTGCTATGATTTTCTGTCCCTTCCCTTAAGAATCCCCTTCTTTAAAGTATATGACATTTCTGAAATTCTGAATGACTTACTTGTTACTTGTTCCTTACTTAACTTGATTAGTAATTATTTCTTTCTATGCTGTAATTTAAACATTTTCCCCAAGTACCTCTGTGAAAGGTAAATCTGTTGTTACTTAAGTACTTCCATACTACAGCACCTGATAAGCAGCATTTCCATTTCTAAATGTTGACAGTATAACAGAAGGAAAAAAAAAGTGTGGTTTTAAGGTTGAGTCTATCTGTAGTTGTGTGATTTGATTATATTTTGTGTGGACTCTTCATAAATCATAACTTCATGTTTGCATGAACATGACATCTAGAAGTGTAAGATATATTAGAAGGGGATGCTGAAAAGTAGATTACTATTCTAACATTGAAGGAAGCTCAAGCATGTTTTCTTTATGATACAAAAGCATTCATCAGTGTTTTAAAGTGAACATCACTTTAAATGTTACCAGATTAAATTTAAATAAATATTGATATAAGAATACACTCTTCTTCTACAATGAAATATACATTATTTCACATTTATCCTATATTAAGACAGGTACAAGTTTCTAGGTATATGAGTTGTAATGAAGAAAGAGATTGTGAATTTTCCAGGTCATTAAAAAAAATACCAAAGGTAAATGAAAACCAGTGTAGTTATCTCTGACAGGCAATTTTTTATGCTTTAGAAAAAAAATTAAAATTTTGGAATATAAGATTTTTTAAAAAATCTGATCAATTCTATAATACAATCTTCTTGTACTAGAAGATCTTGTAAAAATGCAAACAAAAACACTTAGTATGTTTATTTTGAGGATTTAATATTCATTTAACATTACAAAAATCAATCTATGTAATTTACTATGTTAACAGGATTAAGGAAAAAAATACATTATCATTAGACCAGATGCCAAAAAATCTATTTAATAAAATCTAACATCTCTTCATGATAAAATTCTTAGTAACTTAGAAATGGAAGAAAATTTCTTTAATAAGTTGACAGTTACCCTAGGAACTTACCTATTTAATGGTTAACTACTGAGAGTTCCTCTTTGAGACAAATGAGATAATGGTAACATTTTTTATTCATTATTTTCCCTGCAAATTTTGATCAGTGCAATGGAGACTAAATAAACAAAATAGAAAGGGTATTAAAAGAGAAGAAAAAACTCATTATTTGCACATTAATTTAGAAAATCTAGTAAAAATAATAAATTCAACAATGTTTCTGTATTAAAATTGACAGTCTTAAATTTATTTGTAGATGTAAGCAAAATTTAGGAAATAAAAATTAAATCATGTACTGATAATTTCTAGAATACCTTTATTTATTTTTTTTAAATTTATTTATCTATATTTCACATCATTTCAATCCCTGGGGGTCACCCACCACCTCCCCCTCCCACCCGCTCCAGCTGGTCCCCATTCTCCTCTTGTGCAGTTTCATTTGGTTGACCATATATTCGTGAAACCATTTGGTTTCTGTCCTTTTCCATCTGGCTCGTTTCTGCTAGAATGATTTCTTCTAGGTATATCCAGGTTTCCATAAATTCATCAAATTTGTCGTTTTTAATTGCTGAGTAATATTCCATTGTGTATATGTACCACATTTTTTTCATCCAGTCATCTGTTTTGGGGCATTTAGGTTGCTTCCATGTCCTTGCAATTATAAATTGTGCTGCGGTAAA